>MINK01000497.1:2011-21550 GCA_001735545.1 Phormia regina
CTCATCTAATATATATTTTTTTAGTCTTCAACGTTAACCACTCAGCCATTGACTGCTATTTCTTACGAGTAGCTAACTGTGCACTTAACAAGCATGTTATAAAATGACTATCAGTTATTAAGTAATGAGTGTGTGTTAACTGGTACTCAATTAAAACTATGGTGACGAGTTAGGTGCCAATTGGTACTTAACTGGTGCAGAAAAAATCACTGATCAAACAATGATAAGAAGATAGTATTCAAATTTAATGCAAAATATTATTAAAAGATCTAAACAAAAAATCTTTAAGAATGTGGACTTCATTAACATTTAATACATCTTAACTTAATTATGAAGTGGCTCCAGAAAAAGAAAGAAAAAAGAAAGCTCTACTTTTACTATTATTATATTTTTTGTTTTTTATTATATATCTTCTGGACAAAAAAAAATAAAAAGTGACAAACAAAATCATATTGTCTAGTTTTATTATTATTTACTGCAGATGTCACAACTATAACGATCATATACAACAATAGAAATAAAAATGAAGTACTTTTACTTGGGATATTACAAACAAAAAACAAAGTACAGCAACAATAAGTTTTATTTAAGTCAAAATGAGTATGATAATAGTAATCATAACAATAACCCATAAACAACTAAAATAATAACAATAACATAAAGAAAATGCACGTTAGAAAAACATGATTTGACATGATTTTTTCTGTGGAGGCGAAAAAATATAAATAAAAATATTTAGGTTAATTTCAAATGTTTTTGGAATTGCAGATTTATTTCATTTAAGATTTTTTCATATTCTATAAAATTTAAGGATTTGAGCACTAAGATTTGTTTAAAATTAATTTATTACTTTTATCTTAAATAAGTGGTACTTTTAGGAAAGTTAATTTTATTTAGAAATTACCCATATACTTGTATATTCTTTTTGTAAAATCAACACCATTACTAGAGTATATGAATACAAAAGGTATGACATTTATTACTCAATAAAATATAATAAATATAAAGAAAATCATGATAAAAGGGTGCAGTATAAAAATTACAAAAGAATGCAGTACTATTTGTTCTCACCAATACAAACAACAACTAACACATACATACATTCACACGCATACTATGAAAAAGAAAACAAAAATCATATATTTTGTTCATACAAATCTTAATTTGGACAAAAAAAAAACATAACCGCACACATACAAGAGTATATACAAATGTATGTGTGTGTAAGAGAAAATACGTACGTGTCCTTTATTATTTTTGTCGTTGTTGTTATTACTATTATTATTGTTTTCGTTTGTGTATGAACATTATTATAACACATTCTTTTTCATATCCTTACAAAGACAGTCATGTTCATTCAAGATCCTTTTCATTTTATACAGAAAAAAAATTCAGCATGTATTGAAGAATAAATGTGTGTAAGAACGTACATATGTGTGTGCTTGTTGTTGTCATTGTCAGTTGTGATATGTATAACTTTCCTTTTCATTACTTGAGTCAAAAAAAATAAATAAACTGTCTTTTGGTTTTTCCTATTTATTTTCTTCTTTTTTTTCTGTGTTAAGTTCACTAAAATAGCAATTTTTATATAAACTTACATATACACATATATACAAATGTATATAATAAATACTCATACATGTTCAATTTACAATTTTGTTTATGTATATAAAATATATTTTTCATTTATATATTTATATAAGTATTTTATTCTCTACCACTATGGTTTAATTCTAAATGTACTTTTTTTATATTATTTATTTTGTTTGTTTTGTTCTTTGTTGTTATTTGTTTTATCGTAAAAATATTTTTGCTGTTTTGATAAAAAGTAAAATAAAAGAAAAATAAATGTTTTGAAATCGTGCTGCTGTCTAAAGAACAATATTTAAGTCTTCTTATAAGATCTGTTCAAAATGAAGAAAATATTTTTTAAAAGGGATATTTAAAACGTGAAGTCTGTAAGATTTAAAGAAGACTTATATAAGTTTTACAAAATAGAAAAAAAAGGATTACAAGAGAAATTGAAAGATATGGCAGTGGCCTCATTAGTGTTTTGAAGTTTATAAGAAATAAATATATAAAAGAAGCTTTAAGTTAAACTAAACTTTATATTATTAAAGAACTATTTTAAATAAATATTTAGAAAAAAGTTTATCAGAAACTTAATAATGATAATAATGATAATAATAATAATAATAATAATAATAATAATAATAATAATAAAAATAACAATAATAATAAATTAAAGTTAAATTTAATAACAAAAAAAGTAATAAAATAATTATTAAACCTACATTAGATAAATAAAAATTAGATATTCTAATTAAGGAAAATAAAATTCGATAATAAAGATATTATCCGTAACCGTTTGGAACTTTTTTTAAAAATCATTAAAAAATCATTTGTTATTGTTTTCTTTTTTAAAGAAAAAATAAATAAAATCATTCATCTAATATGTTAGTAAATAATTCATTTAATTAAATTTATCCCAACCTCCAAAATTACTAAAAAGAATGAAAAACAGGAAAAAATCCAATTAAAAAATTAATTAAATCAATTAAGTGGATAATCGAATGAATTAAAAATTTAAATGAAAAATAAAATCTTACTTAAATTTAATTCTTATTATAATTTTATTTTATTATATTTATAAAATTTTAATACCAAATTAATTGTGATGATTGAAAAATATATGGTAATAATTTTTTTCTGTGTATACGACTTTAAACCTAAATATTATTTTAAGTAAAGTAATACGTAGTAAAACTGACAACTGATCTATAAAACTAAATTTTGTTTACATTAAAATCGATCCTTTTGTACTATATTTTCAATAATTTACAATTTTTATTGTTCAGTAAAGGAAAATAAACACGCGACGTATGAGTAATATTCTATTTATGATTTTATATATTAATCATACGCCGGTGTATAATTTACTAAGTGGGGGTTCACACTCCGCAATTTTTTTACCGCAATTCTGACTTTGCAGACAAGAGAGGTAAAGAGAATGTAAAAGTTTAGTATTTCTTCTCCTCTCTCTCCCATAAACTCAGAATTTTGGCAAGAAAAATTGCTGTGTGTGAAGCCAGGATATACAAGAAATGAGAGATTTAAAGCTAGAAAAATAAAAAATGGAATGTAGATTTGTTTCCTAGAGAATAGATTCACAAAAACGATTTTTGAAAATTCGAATATTTAGAGGATATAAAAAATGCTTAAAACCGGTAACCTTAAACTAAACGAAAAGTTATCGTTATTCATTAAAAAAATAATCTAATACTTTTTTTAAATTCTCTTGTTTTAGTCAGAATATGAGAGAAAATTTTGTTTTGAATACTATCTATATATTAATTCAAGTAATTATATAAATTAAATGTACATCAAATTAATATCTCATCGAAAATTGCCGAATACATGTTTGATATTTTTAGAAGTTCGATGGTAAAAATCGTACCTATTTTTGGTACTTTTTTTCCTACATACACACGATTATTTTAACATTAGATCCAAATACAATTTAGAAATTCATTGAACATATTTGTTACAGCCAGGGGAAACAAAAAGTACCAAAATGAGCATAAAATCAAGAAATTTAATTATATTCAACAGGAACATGAACTTAAACTCATAAAGACCTAGTTAAATGAAAATGTTCAAAGAAGATTCTGTGATACTGATATGAATTTTCTATAATATTGACAATAGGAACATGAATTTGGAGATATGTGATACAAAGTGAATGAGTACAAGGGACTTTGTGGTACTCATTGAGCCTTGAATGTAATTATAAACACATGGTGGGTCCTAAGTGGATGAGAATCCCTAAAAAAGAATGGTTTTATGAATTTTCTATAATATTGAACCTAGGAACATTTAATTAAACATATATGATCCTAAGTGAATATGGATCCATAAGAGAGGAATTTGTGGTAACTTTTGTTGCTTTTATAATACTTTAAGAATTTTCTACAATATCAAAGAAAGAATCATGAAATTAACGATAAATGGCGCTATGTGAGAGGGAAATTTTATGGTACTTTTTCGTTTTTCCAATGGTATTTTTTAAACTTTCTAGTATATTGAAACTACATATATGAAATTTAAAATACTGTGCACTCGAAAGCGTGGATGACTCAGAAGTATGAATAATTTTTTTTTTATACAGACTATTTTAAAACGTGAATAAGATATGAAAGCTCATAAACATATTTTTTTTTATTATTTGGTATTTATAAATTGGGAAATTCTCTATTAAGAATAAAATATTTTTATTTGTAATCCTAGAAGAATATGATACCAGTTTTTGGTTTTTAAAACCAAAAATTTTATATTTATGTTTACCAATCGATAACGTGTAGAGTCTCGAAAACGTGAACATCCTTGGTATAAATTAGTTCACGTTTTTGTGAGTCTACTGTATATTCACCTATGCACAATTTATAGTACTTTATCGTTATTCTAATAGCGTTTTTAGAATTCTTTAAAATATTGAACCTGGAAACATGAAACTAATATAAGGTCATTAATGAATGAAAATAAAAAAGGGGAGTCTTGGTGGTACTTATGGGTAAGAATTCAAGAGGGGAACTACTTGATATATTTTTTCCTCTAATGGTACCTTTTATAATTTTCTATTATATTTTAATTAAAATGGAATATGTTAGCGATTTAATTTCAAAGGGGCAACGTTTCGTTAGCAACAAAATTCTTCACTCCGCTTTAAACGTATGGCTCACTGTATCTTAGACAGAAAAAGTTGGCTCGTAACTTGAAAGTCTGCTGCAAAAGAAGAGCTTACTATTAAAATACTAGGCTATAGTTTTTATACCAAAATTGTCCAAAACTAAGACCAGTATAAAAACATTGCGCTCCTGAGAAAAGAAAACTAAAGAGCACAAAAAAGTGAGCAAAAATATCAAAGGTTTTAAAAAATTAGAAAACTGTTTGAAAAAAATGATAATGAAACAACTAAAAACAACTAAACTAATTATCAGAAAAGGTCCACAAGTCCACATGGTAATGGTTAGTAGTTTAAACATTATATTTTTTCCATTAAGTGCAATATAAAATAAATTAAATATAAAGAAACCAAATCTCTAATATCAACGCTTTCCAAATTATTTACCCCCTTATTTCCTAAATCCCTTCACCTAACTTTGAAAAAATGTCCATACAAATTTTTAAAAAACAAAAACAATTTGCTTCAAAAATTTGTTAAAGTGAGGGGAAGTGTTTTACAAAATTAGGCCCTTAATTTTATATACTCTCAAAATTTTTTGAACGCACTCCTTATATATAAAATATTTCTGATAAAACAGCCGTAAAAATTACGTTTATTTCCTAAAATAAAAAATTTTAATTCAAAACATTTTCTGATTCTAAAAATATTCTCCATATAAAAAATGAAATTATATAGAATTCGAAATATTTTATTTTATAACTTGCAAATTATGTGCATGAAAATTAACTTTTTCCAGCTCAATAAAATCTTTGCATATATAATGTAGCCACACAAAATTAATTCTACAATATTCTTTTAATATCAAAATGTTCAGGGAAAACATGTGTGTGCCAACATGAATGAAAAATATGAAATATCTTAAAATCTATGCTTAAATTCTTAAAGGAAAACATAATACCCCCTATTCCTACTACTTTAGTGAGTAATAACGGGAAAATAAAAGAAATACGAGTACTCATGCTAAACATTTAACACAAAAGAATGCAATTTCTAACAAAAGAAAAAAATTAAAAACTTCAGCACAAAAAAATTTAAAAAAAAGATGAAAAAATGCGCATAAAAAATAATACGTTTATGCCTTAAGGGGCCATAATGTTGCAATAAAAGCAAAAAACAAGAAAAAAGGATGTTATACAAGGATAATGTGTTAAAATTGATAAAATTCATTAGTTTAGTTGGGTAGACAGATTAAAAAGAAGTGCGTCATGTTTTTATGTACATGTAAGTTTGTGTGAGCTAGAATATAATTCCAACACTTAGACTCTCTCTCTCCTTCTAAAACCTGTACACTCATTTAGACAGTTAAAATCTATGTTACATAGTTATTAAATGCAACAAACCTTGTACAAGTTAAACACAAACGTTACACACTTATATATATTATTGCACAAACACAGTAACAGTGAAAATATATATATATGTATAGATGTGTGTGTATCTATGGGGGAATTTACTAAAAACATTTTAGAAGAAAATAATGAAGATTTCCTTATTTTATGAAAAATGAAAAAGAACCAAGTTTCTTTGCTTTTTTCTCTCTCTCCATGTCTGTTTCTGGAATGTAAAAGCATGCAGTTGAGTACAGCTGTAGATGAAGTAGCAGATGTTTTGTTTGTATTTGCTGTTGTTGTAAAGGATAAAAAACAAAAGCCACGCAAACAAGTGCATGTTGTATGAAAAACAAAAAAAAAAAAAAAAAAAAGAAAAAGATTTAAGTGCAATACATTGAAAGGCCTTTTGGGGGCCAGAAAATTTATTTCAAATCCAAATTATTTATTGAATTCCGATTAATTATTTTAAAAAGTTTTACTCATGGAAACTTCTAGCAATTATATTTTAATAATTCTTCCAAAAACCGATAAACTGTAATAAAAATTTTTGGAAAAATATAAGGCCTTTTAGATTAGCTTCCCAATTCACTTTTTTCACTGGGTATACACTGATTCATAAATCCATGGAGATAGCAACTATAATAAAGTATTAGTCTATATAAGTTTAACAAATAGAACAACAAAAAAGTTTTTTTTTAAGTTAAGAGATGGCAAACATCTCTATTAAAGGACCCTTGAAGTATAAATATGTTTGTTTGATTATAGGGGGATTAAAAATTTTAAAGTTAGTAAAATCTGTTTCAATCTCTATTATAGACTTTTTTCTCAAATAGTATTTTAAGAGCAAAAATTTCTCCCTATAGAAAAAATCAAGAATTTACTATTTAAATAAATAATTTACTATTTAAATAAATTATTACTACAATTAGTTTAATTATCTGTACTCGGTTAAATATTTTTTCTTTAGACCAGGGAACCAAACCGACTGGTTCAATATGGGTGGCTGGAAGCTTAATTTTTCAAGCCGTGCCATTGTCGGCATGTATCTGCTTAAACGGCCGAGACGGCTAAAGGTAAGCCGCCGATACAATCAACTAACTCGAAGATAAAAACCATAGGTTATAACATAGATATGAAGTTCAGTTTTCAAAAACCTAATTCGATTATCCAAAATATCTAAGTCTAAGAATGTGTTAGTAAAAAATTTCATTGAAAACAAAAACAATTGTAGTACGTGTGAGTACTTTTTTTCAATTGAGTTTTTTTTTTTTGGATCTTCTTATCTATGTCAATAATCTATGATAAAACACTATTTTATATTTTATTTTCTGTATTTTGGAGCTTCAGAGGGACTTTTGCTCCTAAAATAATTTAATTGTCTAGGAAAAGTAACAAGCCGACATATAACCCACCACCGACGCTGTCATCATAAAGCCGACGTCGCCGACCAAAATAAACTTCGCCTCGGCTTGGGTCTGTGCTTCAGACTCTCACTCTAGTACTTAATAATTTACATCCCTGCTCCCTCTTTAAATTGCTGCTTTATGCGTGTTTGAAGCTATTGTTGCTTTAATGTTTCTAGGTTTCTTCAGTTAAAGCTACTCATTTCTTTTACATGATTTTTTTTTTACATACAAACATATTTTCCCTCATAGAGAACCAACGGAAGAATGTTCGTTTTTTTTTTTCTTCCACATTAATGAAAAACAAACAAAGGATAAAAATTTAAACAAAAGATGACACACAAAAAAGAAAAGTTTGTCTTCTTTAGTTCGTTTTTTCTTTCACTGAATTTTTCAAAGTTTCAGTTTTTTGTGTGTAGTCGAATAGCTGTATACACTAGAAGCTTTTGTTCTTTTGTATGCCCTTCAAGTATGGCGACAAGCTTTTGTACTTTCTTTCTTTCTTTCAACATTGCAAGCAGCGTTAATTTAAAAAAATACAAATAAAAAATTGGCAAAATTTTGCGTTTAAAGAAGAAATTGTTAAAACAAAGACAGCCATAGAAGATATGGTGTATTTAAGAGTGTTTAACACGAAAAAATAAGATTTTAAGATTGTTTTTATTTTTTGTCCTTTTGGAAATAAACACGCGCATAATAAGTACATATATATAAACAAGAAATGAATGAGATAGTGGACCAGAATATAGAAGTGTGAAGTGTAAGTTTGGAGTCATTCAAATGCATATTAAAGCCATAAAATGCAACCGCANNTGAATAAGATAGTGGACCAGAAGATAGAAGTGTGATGTATAAGTTTGGAGTCATTCAAATGCATATTAAAGCCATAAAATGCAACCGCACTTTTCTAATATTAAAAGAAGCCTGCAGGTACTAAATAAAATTTGTAATTACAAAACTTTCTGAACACACATTTTTTATTTGATCAGTTATTTTTAAATTTTAAAATAATTTTTAAAACATTAAATGCATTCTGCCCTTCGGAACTTGGGGGTGGATCAGTGGATAACAAACTGGATTAGTAACATGCCTTGCAGCAGAGCCATTAATTCCATCTTGGATTTGGGAATGAAACTTGAGGTTGTAACGAGAGGAACTCCACAGGTTGGTGTAATATCTCCACTTCTATGGAACCTCTTCGTAAATGAAATGCTTATTTAACTCTCCAGAAAAGGCATAAAAGTAGTTGCATATGCGGACGATATTGTCCTACTCATTAGAGGAAAATTTCTCCTCACACTGAGTGGGGACAACGAACTACTTAGATGGATATATGCGAACGGTCTGGGAGTAAACCCGTCAAAGACCGTATAGGTATTTTTTACCAGGAAATATAAAATTCCAGCAATTAGGCTTCCAAGACTGGACGGTATTTCTCTGAACATTACCAAAGAGGCAAAATACCTTGAAGTTATTTTGGATTCAAAACTCTCCTGGAAACGTAATGTTGAGAGCAGGATACTTAAGATTTTATGAAACTTCTATGCATGTAAGAAGACTTTTGGTAAAAGATGTGGACTCAAGCCTTACATCGTAAACTGGATGTATACAATTCTTACCTATGGAGCTGTTAATACAAGGACCTGTCTCTCCATTCTGGGCACGGTAAAGTGACTAGCTTGTCTTTTAATTACTGGAGTGATGAATTCAATTTCCCAAGCTAGCGTAGATACTATGCTTGAATTAGCTCCACTTGATGTCTAAATCAAATATGTATTGGCCAGGTCTGATCTAAGGTTCAGGTAGTCAGGCGACTTAGGCGTGATCCAAAAAGTGGAAATCCTACGATAGATTTCGATAAATCCTTTAGGATCAGCATCCCTGACAGGGAAAGCTGCGCAGCAAATTCTCAGCCTTCACTGATGGGTCGAAAAAGGATAATGGAACGATTCAGAAATTGTCTCTGAAGATTTGGAACTTGTACAGTATTCCAGGCTGTGATATATGCTACAAATATAGCTGTTTAGCTTCTTTTTAGATAAGGCCGAGATCAAGGCTCTGAATTCGTGTGTTTTGAAATTCAGTTGCGCACACATTGTATAAGACTAGTATGTCTTCCAGAGTACGAAAGAATTTTTGGTAAGGATAAGGCGGATGAGTGCCCAAGAGCTGGTTTTTCAATGGACGCAAGGCAATACCTGAAGAAAATTGATATTTCGCTTGTTGAACTTTTTAATCTGAAGATAGGGCGCTAAAGAAAAGGACATCAGTACTTTTTGGCCCTAAATTGAAATATAGAACTATGACGCTTCTGACTCCTAGTAGAGGTATGATATCACTTCAAATAGATCTCATAACGTAACACCGTATAATAGAACGTAGTACAGTTATTCGCTTCATAGGCAAATATACAAGAGTAATAATTTTAAGAAATTTTACATTTTAATCATAGCTAATAATATAAAATTTTTAAAAAAAAAAGTATGTCCCATATTTTTACAAAACATAATCATGCCCCTAGAGGGCACCAAAGTCAGCAGATATATATATCAAAAATATGTGTACCGGAAAAATTAATTTCGATGATTCTACTAAATCATCATCAAAGTTTTTTCTGTTATTTCTTTTGAAAACCTAAGTTCATAACTTCACCTAAAACCAATACGTTTTATATTCTTGATTGTTTTGTAAATTATTGTTAAAATTTGTTTGAAAATTTGCAGTTCACTAAAACCGCTTTTACACGAAAAATATAAAAATTTACTAAATTCAAGGAGATTAGTTAATCGATTTTGATTTTCTACAGCTGATACTATAGCTTTGTTTCAGAAATGTTTAAAACAGTGCTTATAATTTATATAATAAATTATTTTGTAGAAGGGAAAAAATTATATTTTTCACTATACATTTTTGTTGTGAACAATTTAAAAAATTTATAGATTTTTAAATTTCTTTCAGTTTTTTTATGTAGTTAAGCTCAGCATAAAACAAGTTTTAACAAAATAAACCGATAGTACTTAATTTCTATTAAAATTGAAATATTTTCATAAATTTTACACATGACATTATTTTGTGTTAAAAACTTAAAATTTACAAACTTTGAAAAAATATATAAGGAAGATTAGTGCATTAATAGTAAAGTTACTCCTTACTAGTAATCAATAAGAAACGGAACCAATTTTTGCACAGCATTTTTGTAATTTATATTTTTTCGAGGAACAAACAATTAAAATTTTCTTTAACATGATTCTAGTACAAATGATTTAAAAATTCATTAAATAATTTAAGTTTCACATTTTTTAACTCACGGTCTTATCTGATGGTATGAAAGCTAAATTTAATTTATTTTAATTTCTTTAAATAGACGTTATCATTCGAAAATATTTTGCACTCTAATATAACTTTGTTCGTAATATTTGTACATCTTTTATGTATAACTGTGCGTATGAGTAATGTATATTATTTATAGCACGTATAAGTCTAGTATTCCTTGCTAATATTTATATTAATTTCCATAATTTGTAAGTCATTTGTCCAAATTGAACAAAATTTGGTACGGATAAAAACACTGTCATCTGTAAAAGTTGTTTGGAGGAGATAGAGTCTGTAGAATATCTTTAAAGCGATTGTCCGGCACTGCAGGAGCGCAGACTCAATCATTTTTCCAAGCGCTCCTTTCAAACTCTTGACTATCTGAGAGATGTATCTTTAGACAGTATTTTAGGGTTTATCCACAGTGATTTAGTGGAAATGGTGTACTCGAGGCCCCTACTGTGGGTGTTTCTTCTTGTCTTCTCTCCAGGGAATCACTGTGGACCACATTAGGTCTCCGAGTGAACTTGCTAAGTTTAGCGAGCTTCCCACGCAACCCAACCTAACTTAAATACAATCAATTTATGCAATACAATCTATAAAAAATACCTTTCTAATGATATATTATTTATTTCTTAAGCCGAAAAGCTCCAAGTTTTTTCAAATTGTAATAAATTGGAAATATTTATATTTCACACATATTTCTATTCTTCCTCCAAGTTATAGTTGCAGTATCATTTACATATATTCGATCATGCCCGATATTTACTCACATACTTGTTTTTAACTGATTTATTACTTTAACACGAGCGGTCTTAAAGACATTTAAAAGTAATTTTTTCTCACTACCATCAACTATTGCAACTTTTCTATTTTCTTTAGTTGCTGTTGCTTAATAGCTCCAATGGGGGTGTCAAGTGACATAGATTTTCTTTCCTTATGTTTTTTCTTTTCAGTTTTCTTTAAGCAACATCATGTTTAGCTCGTATATTAGCGTCTTTCAGCCAACTACATTTTTTTATATACTTTTGTCTCCACTCTAAGTCTCCCTCATTCATATAAAAACTATATTCTCTTTAGGGAGTCTAAAGGCAACAGCGACAAAGCGCGAAACTTTAAAAAAACTAAACAAGAGCAAAAAAAAATAGAAAAATGGGAACAACAACAAAACTCTGAAAAAAACACAATATAGAAAAAAAACTTTAGTTCATATTTTAAATTTTTCATCATTGTTGGTGCGTTTAAGATACAAAACTTTTCCTTAAAATTCTTATCTCTAGCTTTTCAACTTAGTTTGTTGTTGTTTAAAGAGGAGAGGAGAAAAACGAAGAAAATATATACTTTTTATTTAAAACAAAAAAAAAAATAAATAAAATAAGAACTGAAATTTATACTCATTTATAGTTTAGTGATAGTTTTTATATTTTAAAGTTTTAGTTTTTTCTTTGCTCCCTTTTTTTTTTTGTTTCTTTTATTTTCTATAAGTTTTCTATTGAAAAAGAGTAATTGCCTGTAATGTATGAATAGAGTGATAATAAATTTGTAGAATAATATAAATATAGAAGAAGAAAAAAAACTTTAAAAAGTAAATTAAGAAAAAATTTATTTTAACAATGCTTTGATGCATTTTCCTTTAAAGGGGTCACTTTTGTGTGTGCGCTGTATCTTGCGAAAACAAAAATTAAACAAACTTTTTGTTAGATATTTAATTAGAAGCTCCACAAAGTTTCAAAGAATAAATGAATAGAACAAATTTAAAATAAACAAAATTGCGTTAACAAAAATGCAATTAAAAAATTGTTGTTTGGATAAAGTTGAAAAAAATAAAAGACGTAGTAATTAAAATAATATCAGTAGAACAATTTTACATTTTATTTAAAGTGCATTTAATTATCCCGATATTTAATTTCATATCGATGTATAAACAAGAAAGAAATTATAGTCTGCCAAAACCGAAAATATGATATTAAACACCATGGTGTATGAGCTCAAAAATTCGGTAAGCCCGGGTTGACATACAGCATTTTTTTTTTTTTTTTTTTTTTGAGCAATTCTGATTTTATAGGAGAGGGAGGAGAAGATAATACTAAACTTTTATATTCCCTATACCTCTCTCGTCCACAAAGTGAGAATTGCTGCAAGAAAAATTGCTGTGTGTGAACCCTGACTAAGGGAACTTAATTATATAATAATTGTAATAATAAATAATAAAAACTGTTACTGATTCTTCACCTCTCTCGTCCACAAAGTGAGAATTGCTGCAAAAAAAATTGCTGTGTGTGAACCCCGACTAAGGGGACTTAATTATATAATAATTGTAATAATAAATAATAAAAACTGTAACTGATTCTTCACTTCTTAGGTTGATATAATATATAAATATTATATTTTTTCCCAGAATATCACACCCTCAAGATATTGAAATCCTTTTAAAAATATTTCAAGTATATAGGAATGCATTTATCCCCAGCCATACAAAGAAGGAGTAAAAAACCTTTGCAGAAAGTCTTCTGCAGTGTTGGGTGTCCATCCTCAAATTTTCTACTTGCATACAAGGATTTCTACAATCGTGACCCAATGCTTTCCTTCAAAAGGCCAAATAAAGCATTTAACATAACTTAATAATTATACCCCATACCACCATAGGTTTTTGGGGTATTATGTGCTTTTGCAAATATTTTAACGCAGAGAAAAAAAGACAAGTATAGGTCCATAATTGGCCCCCTTTCGAATTCTGGTACTCGAGTATTCCCACTTCCCTTCTAGGAGAAGCGATTTGGAAATTCTTTCGAATATTTGGAAGGCAAGGATGAAATATTTTTGAAGGCCTTACTATAGGTTAGCATAAGAAACTCCATTTGAAAAAAGGTGTTAATAGATCTTCTAGAAGACCTGAACGATTGATCACTTGGTTTAAAAAACTTCGAACAATAAAAATGTTAAAAACTGGTAACTAAAATATTTAAAAGGTATACTGTTGTTAATACAAGTTATGATTGCAAAGGAATTAGGAATCATAGATTATTTTTTAAAGATTTTATTTTATTTTTAACATAAAAAGGCTAATAATTTATTATCTGGTCTGTGTAGTAGAATCTTAAGGTCGAATTAAAAGCTCTCTATATAGGGACTGCGCACGAAAAAATCTTGTTCTTAGCCTTTTTGATTGTTTTTATATAGTATGATCAATGTACCACAAATCGTGGTACAAATAAATATAAATATCATAAAATGGAATTATATGATAAAATGAGATTATAAATATGATAACTTGGGATTATATATATGATAAAATGGGATTATATACAATGAAATTAGTTTATATATATATATATGATAACATAAGATCATTAAACGGTAATAATCATGGTGGAATAAAAGCAATTTTTTTAAAGAAAAGTTATAAACTTTACTAAAAATCATAATTTACTAATAAATTATATGGAACCATAATAATGATTACGTACAAATATGCTTATTGTAACCTGGAATCATATATTGCAATCATAGTATATTGATCATAGTTTATGGTCAATTGAACATTTTTTTCTCTTTGTGTATATAGGAACTGCGTCAGAAAAATATATTGTTATAAACCTTGCAATCATAGTAAGTTGATCATAGTTTATGGTCAATTGAACCTGAAAGTATTCTTGGCAACGAAGATGCGGATGAATGCGCAAGAGCTGGTTCTTCAATTAAGGTCGATATCCCTCTTGTTGAACTTTCAAATCCGAAGATTGGGAGCTTTAGGAAAGGAAAGGTAGGTTTTCCACCATAATTACTTGCAGGATATTTAATACCCTTTGGACCTCAATCACTAAGCATAGAACTAAGACCTTCTGATTCTTAGTAGAAGGATGATCTCACTTCTAATAGACATCATTACGGGACATTGTATAATAGGACGTAGATCCGAATACATTGGCTTTTCTCAAACTGATTTCTGTAAAAGTTGTTTAGAAGAAGAGGAAATAGAGTCTTTATAACATCTTTAAAGCGATTGTCTGGCTCTGCTGGAGCGCAGACTCAATCCATTGGGCAAGCGTTCTTGACAATCTAGGATATGTATCCTTAGGCAGTGTTTTAGGGTTTGTTCAAAGTACACAGTGGTTTAGTGGAAATCGTGTACTGGGGGCATAATTTATGGTCAATTAAACTTTTTTTTTCTCTAGGTGTATATAGGAACTGCGCCAGAAAAATATATTGTTATAAACCTTGCAATCATAGTATGTTGATCATAGTTTATGGTCAATTGAACCTTTTTTTTCTCTGGGTATATATAAGAACTGCGCCAGAAAAAATATTGTTATAAACCTTTTGATACGAAAAATAATGATAAGTCTCTTAACTAATTTACATTTGTTATTATGCTCTCTAGCTAGTTTTATTTTTTTTAGCAAACCTAGTTTATCTCAAAATGGAAACTGAACCAAAAGCACATCGGTTATAATTAGCAAATGCTAGGAAGCCAGATGTGCCATAAAATACATTTTTGGCTCAGAATATTATATAAAGGAGTCATGGTCTCTGAGTGGAAATCTGTTAGTAAAAAAAAGTACTTTCTGACTGTTTCCATTTTGTCTGTGAGTACTCAGACAAAATAGAATAGAGATTTCTAGAGAGTCTACGAAAGAAAAGTATCACCAAAAGTTAATTGTTTTTAATCTATTAGAAAAGATGAATTAAAATCTAGCATAAAAACAAATAAGTACAAAAATTTTTTATAAAATTTATGAAAGTATTTCAGATCAATTTTTCAAAATTATGATTAGAGGAAAAATTATGATTAGAGGAATAAGATAAAAAGTTATCACAGGCTGTCAGAAATTCTATATAACAGAATATGACAGAAAAATATTGTATATCAAAGAAGTCTAAGGCATGTGCCTGAAAAAAGCCCATCCTTTCGAAAAAAATGATTCTTTTAACACAAAAATATACTTGAATGAGTGCATTTGGAAAACAATTCCATCCTAAGAAACTAAAGTGTATCAGTTTTTTTCTGGCCTATTCTCGAAATTATTAGTATTCCATCAATTGTCCATGCAATTGAAAGGGCTTTAGTAAAAACTAAGCTAAATGACATTGAAAGCATAACATAAAATGAAATAAAGTTTGAACATTAATAAACATATTCGAGCAAAAATTACTGAAATACAATAAAAATTTAATTGAGAAAATTTCCTTAGAATGCAAAAAGGGAAATAATTTATTATTTTATGTTTAGAACATGTTGCAGTTCTAATAAAAATATAATTTAAGAAAAATTTGTTCATTATCTTAGTTTCCATTGCCATTGTATGCACACGAACACAATCCTTCATTTTTAAAAACACTTTTGAAATCTTATAGCAGGAGAATAGTGTGAAAATTTCGGCAACACAAATATAGTTCAATGTATTATATCCTATCATTTTAAGGACTTACTTGTGAGAAGTCATTGTAGAAAACATATAGTATATTGTAGAATACATATAAATTTATAGCTACATGAATTTTATGTTGATATACATTTTGATACCTATAATTACCTATAAAAATATTTACAATAGATCAGATAAAAATATAAAAAAAACATATATAAACATGGACATTTTAACATAACAAAAGAACACGGAAAACACAAAATTACGCAACCTATCGCATAAACCTCCCCCCCTTTTAGAGTTGATGCCATAAAACAACACCTATAAAATATTAGAAGAAAGGAAATTTACTATAAAAAATTCCAAAAGGACATGTTAACATTTTACTGTCTTTAAACATAAAATAATAAACTATACAATTTTAATACTCATAAAATTAATATACTTTTACTTAAACTTACACTCACTTTAACACATAAGAAATAATAAAAAAAAGAAGAACAAGTACAGGAAGTTGAAAAGAAACAACAAAATTTTTTTTTTATATTAAATCTAACGTCAAATTAAATTTCAGCATTTGACAATAAAAACAAGAGATGGGGTAACAAAAAATAAAAAATATAATAAAAAAATTTCTAGATAAAAATTTATATATGTAAATAAAATAAATAAATATTAATACCAACATTTTTATAACTAACTGTAGCTAACATTAGAGTGTTAAGCGTAGTGTTGTCTACTGTTAGAGTATGAAGTACTAGTAGTTGTGACTATAGTAGTGAAACATAAAAATTTAGTTTTTATAACACTTTTACTGGGGAATTTGCATACGTTTTTATGAGTTTTATACTTAAACAATAGTGAATTGTAAGTAATTTTTTCTTTTCAGTATTTTTTTTATTTGCAAAAACCAACCACAAATAGAAACTAACAGTTGAAAAGTGTTAAAAATTTTTAACATTTATTAAGCAAAGAATATGTTGGAAGAAAAATTTAAACAAACTAGGAAGATTATTAAAAAAAAACACACAAAAGATTTACCAAAAGATGACAAAAGTAGGAGTTATGTAGCAATGATAATAAAAGGAAACAATGAATATAGGACTCCATAAAATATGCTACAAAAATTTTTTAAATTATTAGCAATTTAAAGAATATAAATAAAATTTCCCATAACTTTAAATAGTCCCCTAATTGTTTAGCTTTCTCTATGCTTAATATGTCCATTTCGGAATGATTTCACTGTCTTAAACAATCACGTTAAAAACGTTTTTCTTTCCTATTTTTTTTTTTATTATTTACCCAGCTAAAGCGTAAACTTTTAAAATTATTTAAAAAAGACGTGAAACTGTAAAAGAAAATAAAAAGAAAACTATAACAACTTACCGTGTGCATCTTTAGAGGATAATGAACCACCCATGCCGGAACCACCACCAACACCAATGCCGCCACCAACAATACTGCCAGCACCAACCGAACCCAAGCCATGTAATGATGCTGAGGAGGAATGGAGACGGGCTAATGCATTTTGTGTTGGCAACAGTAGAAATAAAAGTAATATAAAATTTCGTACGTAGGTAATGGTGCTTGC
This sequence comes from Phormia regina, assembly GCA_001735545.1. Taxonomy (NCBI): domain Eukaryota; kingdom Metazoa; phylum Arthropoda; class Insecta; order Diptera; family Calliphoridae; genus Phormia; species Phormia regina. The sequence goes on from MINK01000497.1 coordinate 19,762, forward strand.
TTTAGGTGTTAATGTTAGTGTTCTTGTTTTTCTGGTTGCTGTTGGTGTTAGTGTTATTTTACAGCAACTACAACAAAAACGCCAAGTTGTTGGCATTAAGATATGACATTTATAGCACTTCATTTTATTGTTTTTTTTTCTTAACAATAAACTTATTCAACACAATATGCTGTTCTCAGCTACTTCTTTCCAATTTCTCTGCAACTTGTATTATGGTTGTTGTAAGGAACAATTTGTCGTCCTTTTCTTTTCTCTTTTATTCTATATCTTGTTTTTACTGCTTTAATAATTGCAAGACATACTTTTCATCAACTTAATGTTAAATTTTTCTTATACTTTTTTCCTCTTTTTTTTCACTTAAATTTCATCATTTTGTTTACTGGAAGCCTTCATATTATTTTATTTTATTTTTTTTTTTTTTTTTTCTTAATTTTTTTTTTTTTTTTTTTTTTCTTTTAAATAAAAAAAAGAAAAATCTTTTCAATTATTATTCCTTGAAAATTAAAATGATATGGTTATGGCTGGTAACTGTAAAGAAAATGAGAAAAGAAATATACATTAAAATATTATTATTATTTGCCAAAAAACACTATCATTATGTTAATAATCATTATATTTTCATACTATATGTTGGGATATCATAATGCTTACAGTTAACTGATTGGTTAGTATTGTATTATATTCGTTTACCATATACGTTTCGTTTTTCAGCTTGTAAGTTATTAAAAATTCTTCAGAGATTGTCTGGTGTAATGGCATTTAATGCAATTTTATTAAAGAAATTCCTACCATATCAATAATCATTTATTTCTTTATTTCCTTATAAAAAATATATGATATGATTTTTTTTTTTTAATATGCAAAAATGTAATGATTTTCCAGATATTAAATTTAATTGATATGTACACCAAAATTATTTTACTTAAAACATAAGGATAAATATGATATTCTATAAAATAAGGAAATGTAAGAAATGTTTTTAATATTGAAACCTTGAGAAAAGTTATTGATGTTTAAATAATTATTAAATTCTTTTTAATACCATTAAAATTTAAAGATTATTTAAGATAATATTCAAAATTTCTCACCGAAATTTCTTACTCAAAATCTTGAATCTTTAGAGCTTTTTTCCGTTTATTATAAGCGACTACCATATTCTCAAAGCTGCCATAATCTTTAAATGATGCAGGAATATCAAATTGCGACCATAAATATCTAATATTTATATTGATTTTAAACAATTGATTAAACATTTTTATGGAAAACTATTTTTTGTTTTATTTTTATTATGAAAAAAATCTTGAATTTTTATTATAATTTTTTTAATTTTTTATTAGTTTTATTGACAATTTTGTAAAAGACAAGATGATAAGAAAATTATTTTTTAAAGTTACTTTGATAACACTAAGCAGGGTTGTCAGATTTTTTTGAACCTCTCTTGCCAAATTGTTAATCACAAATCGCCAAAAATCGCCAAAGTTAAATTTAATATATTTATTCTACGAAAAACTATAAGCAACTAAAATGTTTAGTTTATATAATTTTAAGTATCAACAAAATCATTAATAATTTCAATATCTAATAATAATTGAAAAAAAAATGTTAATTTCAATACACTTTTTCGACATACGTAGCTCAATTTTAGGTCTTCAAATTTAAAAATGTATTATAATTTTAAACAGAATAATTCTAAAATTGTACAATGAGTATTGAAGAATTAATTTCTTTATGAACGTTTTCTTTTCATTGTGGCCCATAAAATCTTAATATTCATATTTCAAATATAATG
>MINK01000501.1:0-19443 GCA_001735545.1 Phormia regina
TTTATATTTCATATTTTTTATTTTATATTTTATTTTTAATATTTTGTATTTTATTTTTATTTTTAATATTTTATTTTATATATTTTATTTTTAATATTTTATACTTTATTTTTAATATTTTATATTTTATTTTTTATTTTTAATATTTTATAATTTATTTTTTATTTTTATTAGTATTTTATATTTTATTTTTAATATTTTATATTTTTTCTATTATATCTTTTATATTTGATTTTGTATATTTTTTTGATTTTTAATTTTTTTTTATATTTTTTATTTCCTGTTATTTTTCTTACCATTTTTCTTTTAATTTTTTTTCTTCCTTTTATTTGTTGCTTTCTTGTTTCTTATTTAAAATTCTTATTACTTTTTATTATAGAAAATTAAAGATTTTTTTCTTCATAATTTTCTTCTTCTTCATAATTTTTTCCATGTTTTCTTGAACAATATTGAAAAACCAGCCTTCACTACTATTCTGCTGTAATCTTTACCAACAAAAATTATTGATTAAGTGTTTGTATGTGTGTTTGTTTAGGTTAAAGGAAAAAAATAGTACTATATGTTTTTATTATTCTTAATCTTGAGCTGATTTTTTTTTTAATTTATTTTTCCTCTTTTGTAATTGTTATTTTTATTCTTATAAATTTTCTTGTTATTAGAAAGAAAAACCCAAAGAGACGTTTTACACTACTTCACGATACGACGACACTAAAACGACAGACAACAACATAACAAAACAAATAAACAACAACAGCTATGAAAACACAAAAGTGCTGGCAGACACATTTTGCACAGCAACAAACACATGCAAACATACTTGTACTAAAATAAAAACATAAATAAAGAGACCAAAGTGAAGGAGAGAATATAGTGAAGAGAATAAAAATAGCAGAGTTTTAATGCTAAATATTTAATGTAGTGTTAAAAAAAGCCACAAATGTAGTCGTATTTAAAGGCCTATAAAGAGATGTCATAGAAGAGTTTATAGTAAAGAGTATATAAATAGCAGAAATTAAATAATGGAAATTTAAACTCCTTTTTTTTTAAATTCTTATTTAAAACAAAATTCTTAAGCAAATTTTAGTTATTTTTCATAATTTTTTTTTTTTAAATTAAACAAATCTTTGATGATATTATAAAATTCTGTGCTATAATTTTATTCTTATATATTTTTGAACTTAAATTTGTTACTATATATTTTTTGCTTATCTTCAAATGAACATCATTTCAAATAATAATAATAAAAGTTGACAATACAAAACACACTTCTTTTTAATTTACTTTTATAAAACTTTACGTATGTTCAACAATTTTATAGTGTTTTGTTGTTATTTGTATAATATTCTAAAAGTATAATAAATATACTTTCAATATGGTTGAGTCATCAGAGACATCATCAATTTGATTGGATCTGGTTTTTGCGAGGGTGTTTTCCTTTTATAAAAAAAAAAAATACATATGAATTTATTTCATTCTGCAAAGTATTCTATTTTATACAATAATTGTCGTGTTTTAAATAATAAAAAAATATAATAAATGTTTCTGTATACTTTTCAGCAAATAGAAAAAAATTATTATTCTTTCTCTAAGGATTAATTTTTTTCAAACACACCCATTTTTGTTATTTAATTGAACGCACCCTCCAGGATAAAACAACTAAAAACATACAAGAAAATCATATGGAAATTAAAATTAATTATCACAAGTAAAGGAAAATAATAAAAACCGGAAACAGAAAAACAAGGGAAATAATATAAAAATCTATGAGACAGAGAATAAATAAATGGCATCTCTTTTTACTAACATGAGCTTAATAACTGTAACCTAACAAAACATAAACAATCTCATTAATATCTTAATAATATGGCTACACTCTCCTTTTTAAGAGCGTCAATGCAATTAATGCATTTATGACCTTGACAGGTGTAATTTATTAAAAAAAAACAAATCTACTCTTGCTCGCCTTAAAATAAACACAAAGAAATACACTCCTTATAAAAAAAAAACTTAATACCAACAACAATATTATTTATATACACTATTCACTAACTATTAATACATACATAGGTATATTCCTTTGTTTATGATAATAAAAAAAACATATGGGAAAAAAGGTCATTACAATATTAAAAATTTATATAATAATATTTGCATTTTTTATGAAAAAGTAGAAAATAAACAAATAAGATTAAAGAAATAAAAAATATAAAACTGATATTATTAACTTCAAATAATTGCGTGTGACAAGCTAAGGCAGTAAGCTAAAGCAACAACAACAAAATTAAAAGATAGCAATAGCTTTTGTTTAAAGATAATAAAACCACAAACAAATTAATCTCTCATGTATATAAAACAGTATATTAAAAAAATAAATTATATGAAATAAAAAATAACAGCTAAATAAGACTAACTAGACAAATGAAAATTAATGAAAATTATCTTAAAAAACTCTTATAAAAAAACTATTAAAAAATAAATTAATATAATCAATAAAGTAAATAAAATTTATTGATAAAAATAAATTAAAACAATTTATTTAATATTTTTTAATTAAAAACTTAAAGAAAAACAGATTAGATTTATTTTACTAAAACTGAAATTCCAAATAAAATAAACATTAAATTAAAGCCAACAATAACAAAACAAAAAAGTAAAAACAAAAACATAATAAAAGACGCCATGTTTACTATAATACTCTCTCTCTCTGTCTACATTTGGCTAAAGGAATATTTATTAATTGTAAACAAAACAAAAGAAAACAATAATAATAATCATACACATACTCAATTAAACCCCATTAATATTTATGCAAATCAAAACAAAGAACCTAAAACACAGTTATATTCTCATTGATTTTTGTTTTTAAATGCTCATTATTTTTTGGAAAAGGAATATTTATGGTAAACAAACTTATTTTTTATACTCCAATACTCCAATAACATTTTGAACAGGAATATTTAATCGTAAACAAAACAATAACACACATACAATTAAACACATGAATATTTATGCTTAACAAAACAAAACCCAAAACTTTATTACTCATTGACTATTAATGGCTGATATATTAATATGGTACTCTATATTTTGAGCTGGCAAAATATTTGTAAACAAATAAAATATAACAGCATACGCACACTGACATATACACCCAAAGAGTCTTAAGGTTAATCAAAACAAATAAAATGATTAAGGTAAACATACTTAAAGACAATGAAGATATTGTCAATATTAGAGTATATAAATAAATATATCAAGTTAAGCAGGATAATACATATAATCCTTAAGAAGAAAACAAAATTAAAAATGTTTTTTTTCATAAAAATAAAATATCATTTTATATTAAGAAGAAAAAATATGCAAATTACAGTTATAGAAAATTAAAAAAGTAATAAACAAAGAAAATAACATCGCATTGTTAATTTCCAAAAGAAAATGATATCTCATTGAGAATTTTTTTAATAAAATTAGCTCGCATTAATAAAATTCTTAAGAAAAAAATTTAGCATTACTCAATTTCTTAATTTTTTTAATGGATTTTTGTCTTTTTAATTTATTTATTTATTATTTTTATTTATTTTAATTTCCTTTAATCAAAAATCTTTGATTTGTTCTCTTTATTTATTTAATATTTCTTTTGTCTTAAATTTCCTGTTAAACTTATTTGTCCCATTTTTTTTTTTTATTTTTTTGTTTTATACTGGACTTAACGGTTGTTTTCTTATCATGTCTTAGTTTTGTTTATTTTGCTTTTTTATTTATAAGACAAGAATAACAAAATACCATCTTGCCTTACATCCTCTTTTTCTTTATAAAACAAAAGCTCCCAGCAGCACATATTGATATTCCATTCCATTTATTTTTTTTCTTATAAAACCAATGGATCATGGGATGGAGGCAAAAAGAAACTCTTTTTTTTTAAAAAAACAAAGAAAAAACATATTACTCTTATGCTTGAATTATTTACAAAATGCTTATTACAAATATAAAAAAATGCAACACCATAAACATGAGCTGTCAATATGGTCAAGTATTGTCAAATGTCAATTTTTATATATTAAAACAGATTAATTTCAACACACAGAGAAATTACCATATAAAAAAAACATATAACGACACTTTAATAAAGGGAAATATAAAAGTAAACTTGTTTTTTTTTTTTTTGTGTTTTAATGACACAATTTTGATTGTTATTGTTCATTGGTATTACTTTTTTTTTATTCCATAATATTTTGTTAATTTTTTGGGAATTCAAGTCATGGGGAATCTGCATACATAAAAAACACACATTATTGATTAGTGAATTTTGTCAGTCAGTTTATGAGTATTTTGTAATACAATAAGATGAGTAATTTTGATGGTATGTATGTAAAATAAAATTGAGACTTGGAATTTAAATCGTGTTAAAATTTTTGGGAAAAAGTAAAAGGTAAATAAAGCAAGAAAAAAATGGGTCAATAATTAAAGAATAAATTCTAAGAAAAGTTAAAATTTTTAGTTTAAATGATTAATACACAACGAAATTAATAAGAGATTTTCTTAATATGAATTATAAACAATAACAACACATCTAAAACCTGGCTCAATACCAACTCACACACATTTACACCCACTAAAAAAGGAATGAAAATCATAACAGAGAACTATTTTCTTATACTCCAATTCAAATGGTGAAAAGGTTTATTATTTGTAAACAAAACAATAATAACACACACAATCAATTACACCATTTATTATTATGGCAAATGAAAGCAAAACAAAATTATTCTCCAATACTCAAAATAATTAGGAGTATTAGAATACACAATCAAATACACTCTGTATTAAAATAATTGTAAACAAAACAAAAGTAACACACAATCAATGACACCCCATGTTATGTTAATTCAAATCAAAACAATGTAATATCTTGTTTATAATAGTCGCCATGTTTTTCTTTAGTACTCCCTAATAATTGAGAAGGAATATTAAATGTAAACATAGAAGTAGCAACACACATTTGCACATGGATAATTTAATGCAAATCAAAATATTAAGAATGAAAACATTCCAACATTTTAATGGGGATTCCACTGATGAAGTAATTAAAAAAAGCGATGCCAGTAAGTTAATTAAAGCAAAATAAACAATATAATAATATAATAAAAATAATTATAATATAATAAATCATTTTTAATAAAAATTCTTATTAAAATATTTAAATGAAATATAATTCTTTTAATTAAAATTTTCATTAAATGTAATTCTTTTAATTAAAATTTTCATTAAATATAATTTTTTTAATCACATTTTTCATCAAATAAAATTATGTTTTAACAAAAATATTAATAAATTAAATTATTTTATTGCAAGTTGTCATAAATATTTTTAATAAAAATTTTCAAAATTAAATATTTATTTTTATCAAGCTTTAAAAATATATTTTTGTACTTAAATGTTTGTTATATTTTTATAATTTTAAGGTATATTTTTTCTATTAAAAAATTCAATTACTTTTTTATTATTCCTTTTCAATTTATTTATTTTTATTTACTAAAAACACATTTTGCGAAGGTGTTAATTTTTTTCTTATAGTCTTTTGTTACTAATATTTTTAAATTTGTTAAAAAAGTTATATATTATTTTTTTATGGTTTCTTTAAATATGAAATTATATTCATATATTAATTTATGGCTTTTTTATTGATTTTGCATATATTAATGAAATTTTTGTTGTTTAAATCTTATCATTCTTTTGTGTCAAACATAATTTTTTATGAAGGTTGTTTTAATATTGTTAATGTTCTAATTACAAAAGAATTTTTTTAAACAAAAGAATTTTGTATAAGAAAACAAAATATAGAAAAACACTGTTAATAAAGAAAGAAAGAAATATTTGAAAAGATAAAATATCAAAATAAAAAAATAAAAAATAATAATAAAACAAAAAATAAACAAACGAAATTTTAAATAATTTTTAAATCATTTCTTTTTATATTTCATTAATTTTTTTGTTAATATTTTCGAGTCATTATTAAAAAATTCCTAAAAACCTCTTAAAAGTCCTTATTTTTAATTACAAAACATCTGGTAGCATTAAATAATGCCTTTATACTCCTTTAAAATCTTTAGCACTTTTATTAAAATCAAACATATGGCAGCTTTATAATTAACGTTATTCTCCACTCTCATAGTTTAAAGGTTGCCATTATGCTTACAACCTAACACTATTTTTAATAGAAAAAAAAACAGTTTTATTTTAAATTAAATAAAAATCCTAAATTTTCTTAAAAATAAATAAAAAATAATAATTTAAAACTATTAAATGGGTTAAAATAAACCACTGTTCTTTCTTTATTTTCTCTTTTATTATTATTTTCTTTTAATTTTCTTCCAAACAAATTAATTTATGAAACCCAAATATTTATTATGCATTTATTTTGTATACAACCATAACAAATCTTTGTTAATAAACCGTTAATATTATTAAAACAAAAGTAGAAAAGAAAAAAAAAAAAAATTAACATCTTTAAATAAATGAATGCAACAGCCATGTTTACTTGCATTGTTGACTATAATAATAAGATCTACTTGAAAAATTCAAGTATTAAATACACAAAATGCAACAAGTAAAGAAAAATCTTTTTAATCAGCTCTACAACACTCGTGAGTAGTGTCTGGGATAAAGAAAAAGCAAATATAAAAAAATCACGATATTTTATGATGGATTAAGTTGTGAGATATGAATGTTTTTTAACATAATTGATAAAATTTACATATTTTTTTATTTCTTTTTTTTTTTAAAAAACTTACATTTAGCCATGGAGTTTCTTCAAAATTATTAACAAGGTTTTTTTGAGTTTCTTTTTTGAAAACAAATTTTTTGTAATCAATTTATTTTATTTTTAGTAATAATTTGATATTTTTTTAATTTTATTAAATGTCTATGGATTTTCAAAAGCAACAATAAAACAGAGTTGTTTTATTTAGTAATAATTACAAAGGTTACCAAGTTATTTCAAAATATTAGTAATGTCACCAGCTACTTGCCTAAGAAAATTGGGTTAACAATAAATTTTAAAAATGTAATTGTTATTTAAATATCCAGAAATAAATGAATATAAGATGAAATATTTATCAGTATTTTAATTAAATTAATAAAAATGTGACCTTTAAAATCATTTAAAAATATTTACAACAGAAATATTACTTTAAATATATTTTGTTTTGTAAGAGAAAATCAAAACAATAATATTACTTAAACATTTATACCGTATATATTATTAATACAAAACACAACAAAGATGTTCAATTTTTTTTAAATATTCAAAATATTGAGCAGTAACAAACATTAATTGCAAACAACAATAATAATTCCCACACTAAATTATACCCTGTAATATTAATGCGAAACCAGAGAACTATTTTCTTATAATATAGTACAGCTGATTGAGTATAGGACATATACTTAACATGTTGAGCCAGTGTATTAAAGGTATCCCAAAAAAATAACATATATAATAATACAAATCTTAATACAAAACAAAAAGAGAACTTTCGCCATTTTTCCCAATGCTCAATATTTTGAGCAAATGTATTGTAAACAAGACAATAAGAAGACACATAATCAATTATACCCTTATAATAATAGAAGTTAAAAATAAAAACCCACACAATCAATTACACACGGTTGATATTAATGCAAAACAAAACAAAGAGTTTTATTTGCATCTCTCGCCATTTTTTCTAATGCTCAATATTTTGAGCAAAAGTAATAATTGTAAACAAAGCAAAAAAAGCACACAAACAATTAAACCCGTATACCAAATTAAAGGATTTTTTTTGTAAACAAAACCATAATAACACACATAATCAATTACAAATGTGTAATATTAATACAAATAAATAAAAACAAAACACATAATTAAACAAACTTGTATATTAAGGCAAATCAAAACAAATAACGAACATTGTTACAAATCTTTTTAATATAAAAATCTAATGTTTTTTGGAAAAATTCCTTAATAAAAATAACGTTTTTTTATTACAAAAAAAGAGAAAGTAATTTTATTTTTAGTTTTCGAAAATAAATCAAATCAATCTTAAACACATCTTTAACAATTTTATTTCCTTAACATTTTGTTGTCATGTTTGTTTTGAAAACAATGTCAATTTTCTAATAACACTCAATTTATTTTTATATATACATAAAAAAAACTTTAACAATTACTTACAATTAAAAGAAATTCTAACGAAAAAAAAAAAAAAGATTTCAAAACAATTCATTGATTTAAAGACATTGACCTACAATTAACAAAAACTAAAAAAGATGGTAGCTAGAAATTAAAAGCTGTCACAAGTCACAACAAAAAGACAAACTACTGTTGTTAATAAGAACAACAAAAACAAAACAATAACAATAAAAAGATTAATGATCTTGAACAGAATAATACAAACAATGTCATCCATCCACATCTACATACATATTTTTTAATATTCTTTAACTTTTACAAAAAGAACAAAACAACAACAACAATTACTTTAATAAATATTTAATTTACTATATAACTTTTGTCAATAATTTCAACAACTCTTCTTTGTATTTTTATTATTATTATTTATCATAAAAAAATATACTTTATTCCTCTAGCTACTACTTAATGTATGACTGAGTCTCTGGCTGATCATAATACAAAATAATCAACAAAATAAATATCATTAAAATTATAGCATTCATAAAAAAGACATATAAAAATTGTAAAAAAAAAAACTAAACAAACGTTTTAATTTAAAAAAAAGAAGAAAAAAATTAGCAAAATTGTTAAGCTCTGGCACGTTTCTTTTAGCATGTTGTAACGTAAAGAAATTAAATGAAAATAAAAAAATTCCCTGCCTTCGTGTTAAGTTTATTAAAGAAAAAAATATAAATGATTTTGCATTAATTATAACGGAAGCAGCAGCATTTTTTAAAGAAACATAAGAGAATTCACACACTTTAAAAAACTGAAATAAATAAAACAATTTGCATAAAATTATTTTATAGCTTATAAAAACAAGGGGGAATAGAATATACATATGTACATTCATATATAATTATAAAAGACACGATAGTTTTTATATAGAAAACATATAAAAAGAAAAGGAAAAATAAAATATAATTATAAAGAAAAAAATAAATAAATAAAATTCTTGAATAATAAATATTAAATAAAATATATAATTTCTTTATATTTAACCATAATTATATAAAAAAACATAACAGAGCAAAATAGAAATATTATTTTGGTAAAAGTAAACAAAACAAAACAAAACAAAACACATAAACACTTACACCAAGCTTTATTATTAAATACACCAACCAAAACAAAATAGAGAACAGTATTATAGAAGATTATGCCATTATTATACTCAATATAGTGAGCAGGATTATAAATTAACTCACACATTCAATTACACCTTACACCCTGTAGTAATAATAATAAACAAAACAAATCGTCTCCAAACTGTAAATTATGAGGAGCTGAATTAATTGTAAACAAAACAAATAATAACACACACACAATCAACTACACCCTGTTAATACAAATCAAAACAAAGAACTCCAAATTATGAGCAGCAAAATTAATTGTAAACAAAACCAATAATAACACACATAATCAACTACACACTATAGTAGAAATGACAAAACAGAGAACTGAAGCTCGCCATTATTCATCAATACTCAATGTTTTGAGAAGGAGTAGTAATTATTGTAAACAAAACAAAAAAAAACACACACAATCAACTACACCCTGTTAAGACAAACTTAATCATAAAACTCTCTAAATTATGAGCAGCAATATTAAATGTAAACAAAACAAATATAGCAAAATCTTTAAATATTTTTTCTATATAAACTATAAAATAATCATAAACAATTATTTTTATAAAATTTTTGCAAATTCTTTTTAAAATTTTCAAAAAGTTACATTTAAAATTTGTCTACTTTATAATTGTTTTTATTTTATCTACAACCAGGGTGTGTTCATTTTATAATTGGTAACTTTAAACCGCCACCTTATTAAACCCACAAAAAGCAACAACAACAAAATACACCTGCAACCAGAACAAATTTACTTGAGCCGCAAAAAAACAGCAAAATTGCAAAAAAATAAAAAACAAATAAAATAATTTTTACAGCTAAAAAAAATATTGATATTGAAATTACAGTAAAATAACTGGATTATGTAACATTAAAGATAGATTTTGTGGTTTTATAATAAAGGCACCAAAAAAGTTATTGATGATACCGCAAGAACCAAATACAAAAAAATATTAATAATAAATGTGATAAAATAATAATTTTTGCTTAAAATTAAAAAAAAGTTTACAAAAAATCTTGATAGATTTGAAATATTTAAAAAAACCTATAAAAATCTTAATTATTACATCAATTTTCAGTTTATTTTCGTTTTTTGGTAAAATGTTAACAACCGTTAAAAACTATATTTTATATACCACCTAAAAGTATGCTTTACAAATTATACAGCTAGATTGAATAACTAAATGTGTTATAATAGTGTTATAAAAAGGCTGAGTATTAAAACAGAGAGATGCCAGATTGGGTTTTTTAGGTATTCTGTTAATTATTCCAAGAAAATGTATAAATTAAAGTATTTTTTGAGAAATTTTTAATATTTTTTCAAATTTTTTTCAACAAATTTTCAGATAATTAAAGTTAATTATTTTAATTAAACATTATTATTAATATTTCATAAAAATTGCATTTTTGACTTAAATTTATGGCCTTGAAATTACAAATTCATGAGACAATTTATAAAAACAAAAAATGTTTTAAATTTTGCAGCTGTGATTAAAGAAAAAATAATATATTGTTTTTTTTTTAATTCTAAAGTGGACTTAGAATTTTAATAATTGCAACTTTAATTGCTTTTAAGAGTTTATGATTATCTTTGTTTTATAATAATTGTTTAAATATTATTAACTATAATTATTTATGATTTTCTTATAAAAACTATTTAACTGAAAAGATCAGGTTTTAAATAAACCTACAATTACAACAATTGATATAAAAACTAAAAATATGCTGATTATACATAACATAGACATAAATTTCAAATACATTGTATTAAGACAGAAAAACTAAAATTGCTAATTAAGTGGTTTTGGGGCTGAGGTTTAAAGAAAAACAAAATAATAATAAAAAAAACAAGTAAAAATCAGCAAAAAATTGTTATAAACAATTTATTGAATTAAATAAAACTCAAGCAAATATGAATTTAAAATCAGCTATAAAAATTATTTATTTTTTTAATTATGATTTTCGAATAATTTTTTTATTTTTCGACTATTTTTTTATTATATAAAAATACAAAATTGAAATATAAAAATTGGACAAATTTATTTGTTCATTTCACATTTTATATTTTTTATTTTACTTTTTTAATGTTTAATTTTTATATTTTTTTAATTTTTTATTTTATATTTAATATTTCATTTTTTTATGTTTTATATTTTCTAGCTATTTAATGTCTTTTAGTGGTTAATATCATTCTCTGCTATAAAAAGTAAAATATGGCATCCCTTTTTAAGGAGAATAGAGTGATATGACATTTGTTATTATTGAAAGGATGCCAAGTTAATGTATTTAAGAAACAAAGCTGCCGGATGCTAATTTAAAGCAAAAAAGGTTTAAAATATTTTTAAATAAAATAAAACTAATGTTTTATCTTATTTGGTATAGAATTAAAATAAAAATATAAATTATTTTAAAGAAAAATTAATAAATCCAATAATATTTATATAAATTCCTTTAGAAAAGTACAAAAATTATAAGAAAAGAATATAAATTTTATTTTTTTATTAAGCTGGAGAAACCGGAAGTTTAATAAAAACTATGTGCTAATTTAGTAAATCAGCAAAAAAATATATTTTTTTAACTAAATCAGCAAGTAATATAAATATTTATCATTTATTTTTTATGATAAGCTTATTTGTCTTTAATTTTCTTTTAAACGTGGTTTAAACACGTTACTATTTTTTTATTATAACTCATTTGATTACTATGTATTTTTCTTTGACGTTTACGTTCATTTTGTTGTGGTATTTAGAAAATTATGTTTTTGTTTCTTTTATATAAAAAAATATAATAAAAAAAATGGTTCTGCTTTCTTGCATTTGATTTTCACATCACTATAATTTAATTTTTTTTTCCATTAAATTAAACTTTGCAAAAAAGAAATAAAAACGTTTAGCATTTAGCAAAAGAAATTTAAATTATATAGAAAATGTTTCTTCTTTTTTGTCGGAAAAAAAACAGAAAACTCATTATAAGCTTAAACATGAAATTGTAAAACCATCATAATAGATTTTTCCTCTACACAATGGTTAAAGAATTTTTAAGGTTCACTGTCTTAATTTAGAGTTCAAAATAGAAAGAAAATATTTATTTTATCACGGCGTTTTTTTTTACTTTGTCTCTTATATTTTCTTTAAATAGGGAAAAAACTCTTGTTAAGTTATTTTAAGATAATAAAAAGTGTTCTTGTCAACAACAACATTTATTGTTTATTTTTTAATTTACCGTTATTGATTCATTTTGTTATCTTTTAAAAGAGAGAAGGTTTGCCTTAATTTATAGCAGAAATTTTGTACAGCAAATTAAATATGGTAACTCTTGTAAAGGAGAGTAGGAGAAAAATGTAATTTTTTTAAGAAGCTCAAAAGGGATGCCTTATAATAAATTAATAAAGCTGCCAGATTGTAAATTAAAATATATATTAAATAAAAAAGATTAAAGTAACACAATAAAATATTACAAGAAATTTGAATAAAATTGAAAATTGAAAAAAAAAAAAAAACAAATAAATAGTTTTAATTTTTTAAAAAATAAGTTTAAAAATTAATTAAAATTATTTCATTTGTTTAAAATAATTCCTATAAATTCCTGAATTTTATTATTATTATTTACTCAAATTCATTTTATTAAATTCATTTAGGTATTTTTCGGTAACATTCCTTTTTTTTAATAAAATTTAATTAAAAAAAATTGTAAGAAAAAATTTTTAAGTTTATTTTGTTTATTTTCTGTTGTTTAGTTTTGCTTGGGAAACAAGTTTATTTAATTAAAAAAATTATATGATAAATAGAAAAAAAAGAAACAATAACTGTTAAACATTTTCGTATATTTTTAACAGCTCATTTTTGACAAAAAATTAAGATAATAAAACTAAAAAAAGAAAACCATTATATAAAGTATGTAAAGATGTATATGAGGTAAAAGAAATAAAGGTGATGCAGTTAAATTAAGCAAATTTATCTGCATTTTAAATGTTCAAGAAATATAAAAAAATCTAATTTTTATTAAATAATAAAAAAATTAAATTAATTCATAAAAATATAAAAAAAAAATTCCCCAACACAATTACAAAACAATTTTGTATAATAAAAAAACTAAAAAAAAATCTTAAACATGTTTCCTTTATGAATTATTTAATTTGATATTTAATTGGTTCACATTTAAAATCCTTTGATCAACAAATTTTAATTAATTCCCTCAATATCTAATTTTTAAAACTAAGATTTCATAATATAAGTATTAAAACAAAATTGATTAATTAAGAATTAATTTTAATAGTTTTCCTATATATACCTGGCAACACTATATTAAAAAATCACCATATGTCAGTAAAATGACGTGTTACCACAAAACAAAATATCCTAAATAAAGTTGCCAGATATAAACTTAATAAAGAAAAACAACAGTTATTGAGAGAAGTTTGAATTTTCATAGCATAGGGCCAATTTTCAAATTTGTTTTTAAATTAAATTTATAGAAAAGTACTTATCTTGCAAATAGTACAAATTTTCCAAAATGAATATAATTTTTTAAAAACAATTTTTACAAAAAGGACTTATTTTACAAAAAAAGTTAAAACCTCTATCCCTGTCCAAATGAATCTCGAATTTATTTTCAATAATTTTCTAAAATAAAATCTAAATTTTTGATTTCACTTTTTTCAGTTAATTATTTGAACTTTAAACTTTTGTTATCAAATTTCAATTTCGAATCAAAAAAATTTTTCAATATATTTTGTTTAAAACTTGAGAAACAACAATTGCTGCTATCTGTAATTGTTTTTTTAAATAATTGATTTTTCGTACTTAATATATTTTAAAATTTATTTTTCTATTATTTTATTTATTTATTTTTATTATTTCTTGCTTCTTCAAAATAAAAATAAACATTATCAAATGCATTTTAAATACCTTTAATTATTTTCTAATATCTAATAATAAATATAAATACGTAACACACTCATAAAAAAAAAACTCTCATAAATTTATTTTATATACTTTAAATAAAAAAATAAAAAATACTTCAGGTGTTAAAAAGATAAGAAATTTTGTATACATATAAACAAAAATATACTAAAAATATTAATAACTGAAATGTGTTAAGAAAAAAAAAAAAAAAAACATTTCATTTTGTTATAACATTTTAAGAACAATACACTTCAAACCTAACAAAGATAAGCAAAAATGACAAAATGTTTATAAAAATTTTGTTAGAAAAAAGCGGCTTGTCAGTAAAGAAAATATAACAAGTTTATTTAATATTACAAAAAAAAAATAATAATTAAATTTTTTCTATAAAATAAAGTAAAAACTAATTATTTTTGTAAGAAAAATAATTTTAAATTGATTTAGTTTTATTTTAAATAAAAATAACATATTTTATGCTTAAAATTGTTATTAAATTCATCTTCCTTTAATAATAACGCCGTTAAGGATATAGCGTGTTTAATTAAACGCCGTTAAGGAAGCTGCGGCTTTAATTAGTTTGTTACATTAACGGCTTTGCTGTTTAGTCTTGTAAACATTACAAAGGTTTTGTTATTGTTTGTTTTCACTACTAATAATAACAATCAAGTTTTTGTTTACATAAACACAAACATGTTATTGTTTTTTGCAGATAAAACAAAACAATAATAAGGAAAGAAGAAGAGCAACAAAAACAAAACTAATATAAATAAGGTCACTTGTTTTTTAAGACTGAGTTAATTAACATAACACTATGTTTGGTTGTAGGTATTAGCAAGAGTATATAGTAGGTGAGTATAAGAGAGTGGGCATAGGTATAAAGGTGAATTTAAAAAGGAGGATGGTGGTTATTTTAAGGATTTATGAAATGTATAAAATATTTTAAGCTAATTTAAGTAAATTGTTATTAAATTTTAATAACAAAATTAGGAAATTTAATAAAAATTAACAAAATTAAAGAAATTAAATAAGAATTAAGAAGATATGCTGGTAAAATAAAAATATCTATACAATTTTATAAAAAAACGCTATAAAATAAAATTTAAATTAAAGCTTAAATTTTTAAAATTCTTTTAAAAACATTTTTTGTTTCAAATTAAAAAAGCAATTATTAAAATTTAAATTTTCCTTAATTTCATTTCTGTTATTATTTACAAAAAATCCAATTAATTTTATTTAATAACCTACAACTTCATTTAATTATAACATATATTGCTAATAAAACATGAACAAAATCAATATCTTGTCTGTAACTAATAATTATTATTTAATCTCACTTACAAGAGGCGTTTAAGGAAAGAAAAAATAATTGCAATTTTTTAGTTTTTTTTTTTTTCAAATAGCCTTAAGTAGTTTTTAAATAATTACTTTTGCATGAATTTTCAATTTTGTGGCATTTTTTCAAATTGTCTTCATAATTCCTTTTACATTCCTCAATGTTGTTTTTCCAACAATTTGTAGTTCAAATAACAATAGCAAGAGAAAAATAAACTTGTCATATCTACATAACTGGATTTAAGTTTTATCATACATACATATGTATATATTTTTTGTCTTGAACGAAGTTTAAAGTCATAATTATATTTAATTGTATTTTTTTTTAACACAAAAACATCAAGAAAAATAGAGGAAAACCTCAATACATTTAAGCTGGGAAATTAAGCAAAATAAAGGGGTTTCAAAAAAGAGGAAAATTAAATTTCTAGCAGTTTAGAAAAAAATACATTAAAAAACGTTGCAATTATTTGAAACAAATATAGATCAAAAAATATTTTCTAATTGTATATTTTTTTTTTTTAGCACAAGTGTTATTCCGTTAGTTATTCCGTTTTTAATTTGCCGGGATCATGACCATCCACTCATGTGTGAAATGGCCTTTATAAAATCCACCGATAACTCGAAGAATCGGAAATCCTTTTGACAATTTTCCTATTGAAATTTAACCAGATCACTTGGTAAATACTCGGTTTTAAAACCGGTTTTCGATTTGGTTTATTGTAATTTTGTTATTTTGTAAATAAATTTTTATAATTTTATTTAAAACATTTATAAAAATAATAATTTGTAATTAATTTGAATTCTTAATTTTTTTATAAATGACATTTAAAATTTCTTTTAATTTCTTTTTTGTTTTATATTTTTTCTCTACAAATTTTTCTTTATATTATTTCTTTATTACCCATATAATAATATTTTTTTAAAATTAATATTTATTATTTTATTTATATTTTAAATTATTTAAAATCAATAATTTTTTATTCAAATATAATAATTTTCTATTATTTTTCCTTATTTACTTTCTAAATCCTGTTTAGAACTATCGGGCAACTCTAAAAACAAGAGGAAATTTAAAATGACATCTAAGCACAATAACAATATATACTAAACAAAGCTGCCAGATCTCTTTAAATTTAATAAGTAAAAAAAAGTAGCTAAAGCATAAAATATATTTTTAATAAATTTCTTAAAAAAAATAAAAAACAAAATTAATATTTTTTATTAAAAATACCCTAAACAAAGTTGCCTGATCATTTTGGAAGAGTAATAAAGGAAAAACCCGCTGAGACGTTTTTAATTCTATTAAAAAATTTATAAAAAGATACAAAAAACATTTTGATTTTATTAAAAAAACAGCATCTAATTACAATAACAAATTAACCTAAACAAAGTTGTCAAATCTTATTAAATGAATAACAAAAGAAAAAAGCAAATAAAACTTTAAAAAATTCTTTAAGAAATAATAATAGTTTATTCATATCATTTTTAATAATAATTTAAACAATGTTGCCAGATCACTTTGAGAGAGTAAGAAAAGAAAAATTAATAACAACAGAAAAAATCAACTAAAACTTAAAAAAAAATCTAAAAATATAAGAAAATTCTTGAAATAAATGTTTTTTCTTAAGAATAATTTCAGTTGCAAAGTCGGGGTTCACACACAGCAATTTTACTTGCCGCAATTCTGACTTTGTAGGAGAGAGAGGTAAAGAAAATGTAAAAGTATAATATTCTCTAAACTTAGAATTGCGGCAAGAAAAATTGCCGTGTGTGAACCTGGGCTAAGAAAAGAAACAATTAAAACCTTAAAAATGTCTTCTAATAATTTTTATTAAAGAAAATTTAATATAAAAAAATATATCCGCAAATTCTTTAACTGATTTTTTTCTGTTATTTTTGCAAGAAAAATTCTAAAATATTTATTTATTTTCTTTATATTTGCTCCACAAACAATTCAAATCAAAATAAAAGCTAGGAAATCATGATGTTTGATAATAGTAAACAAATTTAACTTGAACTAAAATATAATAGAAAAAAATAAAAAATAAACAAGCATTTTTCCAATCATAAACACAACAAACAACAAGAAAATATATAGAGCCTCAAATCAACACTAATTGAATTTGCCACTAACAATGCAACAACACAGATGCCACTACTACGGTTTGAACAACATGTTCCAATCAACAAAACATACATAAGTTACAGTGTTTTTTCGCAACAAAAATATAATTGAATTATTTTAATTTAATTTATACGCATAATAAAATAAGGGAAATATATAAAAAACTTTCAATAATAACAAAAAATTTTAAAAATCATAAATTTTTATGTAGCCTATAAAAATATGTAATATGGCATCTCTTATCAAGGAGAGTAAATAGAGCTGTGACATTTTCTTTAAAAAAAGTAATACCACACTTGTTATTGCAAAAAGAAATAAAGATGCCAGATGAATTCTTAAGTAAAAATTTTATTTAAAGTAAATAAAGAAGGATATTTAAAAAAATTCAAAGGAAATTAAATCAACAAATTTAGGTTAATTTAAAAAATCTATATTCAATTAAATATTGTTTTAAAAATTTATATTTTTATTATAAAAGTTATAAAAAAGTTAATCAAAAAGTTATAAAATCCTTGTTTTAAATTCAAAATACTTTTTTTTTATAATATTTTTACCCTTTATAACCACTGTATTAAGCTTATATTTTTTGTAACATTTTTCCTTGCTAATTTAAAAAAATATTTTGTTATTTGTATGTTAGAGACGTATGATTATGTTTAGCAAACAAAATGAATTGAACTGCCAACTGAATGATGGTTTGTAAACTTCACGTATGGCTAGTAAATATGTGATAGTTAGTTAAGAAAAATGTATATATTTATAGTTGATTTATAATAGTTGTAGGCTAAAAGGAGCTGTTAATTAAAGGTTAAGTTTAAAAAAATTTCTATTTAAGAAAAGAAAAAGAAATAAGTTGGGTATTTTTTAAACCACAAGTGGTAATATTTTACAAATGAATGAAGCATTTTGACAGCCAGAATTTAAGGTTAAATACGACTAGAGAAAGATTTGATTTTGAAGTCATTTGATAGTTGTAATTGAAGTACAAATGAAGCTTGATAATGTCTTGGAATTAATGTTAAAATATGTCTACATGCAGAGTTAGGATTGAATCGATTTAAAAAGATTTGTATATAAAGAAGCAGCCACAATTACCGCAATATTTTCCTAATGACAGAAGGACAAATATAGCTATATAAAGGACCAGGCGCAGATCCACGGGGAGGGGAAAAAAGGAAATTTCCCTGACCAAAATGAAAGCGCTTAATGAAAAATATATGCTAAAACAAACATTTTTAAGAAATATTTGAGAAAATCATTATAGTTTCCTCTACCAAAAGCTTGTGACGGATCCGCTCCTGTAAAGGACTATGATTTGCGTCATTTGTATATCTTTATAAACAAAGGATTAAAGCTCAAATGATACTATATAAATCTTTGGACTGAAGATATTTGAGGCAATAAAAGGTGCGATTTCTATTAATCATTTAAGACAATATGAAGGCCAACAATTGAGGCTCAAATATAAATATCAATATGGCTTGAAGAAATATAATGCTGACGAAATTATATGGTGAAAAGACTTTTGCTTGAAGTCATTCGGACCGACGATTAAGATTCGAATGAGACTCTATAAAGTCTCAAGATTTAAGGTGAAAGATAAAACCTTTGGATTGAAGAGAATGGACGACGATAATCACTTTAGTAGGTCTCTTCAAATATTTGGGAATGAAGTTCAATTGGTAGAATATAAATACCTTGTATTGAAACCATCTGAGACCATATAAAGAGTAAAATTTT
>MINK01000511.1:0-14599 GCA_001735545.1 Phormia regina
TGGTTCTCAATTGAAACTTTTGTAACTAGTTCTCAACTGGTACTGAGGAACTGGTTCATTAATACAATTGGCACAAATTTTCCGCAAGGTACTTTTAACATAATCTTATTAAAAATCCATTAAGCAAAGTTTATGTAATTACTTTAATCATATTGGATTCGTGTTTTCGGTAAATAAATTTAAAAATTGGTTGTCAAATTTAAAAAAATTACACAAATAATGTTCCAAAACTAAAGTATTCAATGCCACTCATTCGAAAAAAGTTATGGCAGTAGAGATAGAAAGCATAAAACGTCAGCGCGTTTAGACCAACTTTTAGTTCGACTTTTCATCAAGTAGCCCTAAAAATGAAGTTAAGCAATAAAGGGACACATTCCAAGAAAAATATCACTGTTGTTCAAGAAAAACATACAAAAAAAGTTGAAATTTGCCAGACGACACCTGTGCCGTAAACTAAACTGGAAGAATGTACTATGGTCAGATGAAACAAAAGTCAATTTATTTAGATCTAATGGAAAATCACTTGTACATTGTCCTGCAAATGCTGAATTTGATTCAAAATATACCTAAAAAAAAGAAAAAAAAAAACCGTCAAACACGATGGTAATTCTATAATAATATGGGGATGTTTTTCGGCCTCTGGAGTCCAATAGTCTAATGATCCCAAGCATTCCGCTAGAAGCGTCAAAACGTGGTTTCAGCAGAATGAGGTGCTTTTATTTGAGTTAAACCCCATTGAATATTTCTGGGGAGTCCTCAAAAATAAAATTAGTAGCTTTTAATTAAAAAAATAAACAAGAGTTGGAGGAAAAAATCAAGAAACCTGGTACACAATTCCGCCCGAGGTATGTGCAAATCTTGTGGGATCTATGAATCGCCAATGTCAGGAGGTTATAAAAATGAAATGATCTTCAACCAAGTATTAAAAAATATTTGGAAATGCTAGTAATGTTGAAAAAAATAAACATTTTTTACAAAACATTAACATTTCTTCCAGCCTCTTAAAAAATATTTGTTGGCAGAACTAGTTCCTTAGTTTTGCTTTACAAGTTAAAATATTTGAAATTATTTAATTTTATGTATATACTCTTTAATACTTATGGAATAGTAAATAAAAATTTAAAAAATTAGACTGTCCCTCTTATTTTTTTCCAACACTGTATATAAAAAGAGTTCAGAAACCCATACTCTTTATATGGTTGACTGTAACTCTATAATTTTTATTTAAAATGATATACGACATTGCTAAATATGACATAAAATAAATGATACTATTTTGAAGAGTTAAAGTAGAGAAAGTTGAAATATTTGAATTAATGCATATTATTCATTTAAAGCAAAGGAACCGAGTGTTTTCTGCATTTTCACATACACAACACGAAGATAAACAATTGTGTATGAATATAAAACAAAAAATCATTTAATAGTTTTCCTGCTTTCAACAAAGCAGGTTCATGTCACTTGATTAAGCAAAAACTGAAAAAATCACATTATTCCCACGACAGACGGTTATAGGCACCGGAATGACTCGAAATATTTCGACCAAGGGCTGTCAACTCAATAACAACAATTTTTCATCTCGAAACAGCATATTCCGGCAGTACTGCTCAGCATTATTTTGGTCCGTGCCGGAGTTGAAGTAATTCCCGGACCATACTTTGCACAGGTTGCCAGAACCAACTGGACCACATGTCAACCAAATTAAGGTGCAACGCTTGTTTGGGCTGGTCGGAAAATTATGTTGCCCCTTGCTGCTAAAAGCTATGTAATTCATTGGCGTCATCGTCATCATCGTACGCCAGCGTAAAAGATGGTTAAATCACCTGAAGAACTGCAGCTTAAGTTCAGGTGTAGGTAAGTTATGGTCCAACCCCACGAAGAAGGATAATAGAGTTGCGGTGAAGTTTGCAGATAACATCATATCCGACCCTAAGGGATGCGTGCGCGCTTTTTGCTAGCAATTTATTGAGTTCCCTGAGAGGGTCTAGGCGAAAAGAAGCATTGTTCGCAAATTCTACAACCTTCTAGCCACGGACACGCCACAACACATTACTTCAGCGGAAGTTGTAGAAGCTATCAACGCCGGCAAACCATCCAAGGCGATTAGCTCAAACGGTATATCCATGCTGATGCGAAAACACTTTGGTGAGCGGAGAATCAAGTACCTGAGTAGGGGTTTTAATATGTCAGGAGCTTAAATATAACCAATGCCTGGAAAATGGGTCGTGTGATCCCAATTTTAAAACCCGGGAAAAACACGAATGAGGTATCGTCGATGCTTTTCTCCTCCCCCAGCTGGCTCGCTAACTACCAGCTGCTCGTTACCAGCATTTATTCCGGAAAAAGCATAGCACCACCACAGCATTAACCACCATCACCACTTGGACTTCGCAGACCTTAAACCAGCAGAGGCCTTGTGAATGAACGATCCTAGTAGCGCTTGACCCTTCAAAGGCATTTGATACTGTTAGCCATGCTACACTCTTCCAGGACAACCTTCAGTCCACAATGGCCAACAACATGAAGTGATGGATTGTGAACTATCTGAGTGGTTGTCAGTCGTTCGATGTGTTTAGAGACAAAAGATCAAGACCCCGTAAAGTTAAGCAGGGAGTGTCACAGTGGTCTTGTCACCACTTCTGTTTAACTTCTACCTCTCTAAACTCAAGAAGTAGAGGTGATTACATATACGGACGACTGCACAATAATAGCGACGGGCCATAATTTTGTTGACTTATGAGGTAAGTTATCATAACAAAATTCATAATTTCTTCACTACTTTCAGTTATCACCAACGAAGTCTTCAGCAATAATCTTCACCACCTGGACCAAGGAGGTAAAACTCGAGCTTGACGTCTTTGTCGATGGAGTTCAAATTCCGACAGTGAACCACCCACATTTGACAGCCTTTTTATCTCCTCTGCTCATGCTTCTGCAATCTTGCACAAATTGCGAAGTAGAAACAAGGTCTTCAAGGAGCTATCCGCCAAACTTGTTAGCTACTCATTAGTTGAGTGATATCCAGTGGAGATATACGGCCTTAAGGACCGTCACAGGCTGCCTACAGCTCACCTCCTCACACCACCTATATAAGAAGACGAAGGAACATAAGCTAATGTTATGTTCCTTGACCGGTTCTTTCTGGAATGTCATCGGAGGGGACATAAAAACTTCAACATAACACAGTTGGTTTTCCCAGAGTCATATCAGGCATGACCTTCGTAAGTACAAGGAGAGCATAATATGATATTTTCAGTACGTTAAAGCTTGAATGTCATTTTAGGAAACCACCCTTCGCCTATTGCAGATAACGAGAAGAATCTAGTAGTTCTTGCTCAACTGAGGTTGGGATGAAGCAATAGACTTAATGCTTACTGGTCCTATCTTATGCCCACCATTTGGTGAGGGTCCACATGATACCCACCATATTTTCATATCTCCTGCAAAACCTACTTCTCTTTGTCCAGTGGATTTATGAACATAACCATAAACCTGCCAAATTTCTAGGACTTGACCTCCATGCAGAACCCTCAGAATAAAAATTGTAAAGAAGTTCTAACTAACAACATATTTTGGACCTTTTTGAAAATTCCTTGTAAGATGGATGTTTTTATAAGTAAGCAGAATTATGATGTTCTACTATATCTAGAAGCTTCAGAAAGCACTGGAAAAAATTTTAGGGAAGTGATACATAAATCCGCTTATCTTCGGTTCATGAGAGAAATTTTAAAATCTCTCGTATAAAGGATTTTTAGGTAGGTTCACAGAACGAAATTCATTTAATTGTTTGTATTCATTGAACTATTTCCGAATGGCGGTTCCTAGCAATATTTAGGGGTATCCGCAAAAACGTATAAAATTTAAAGACACAACAATGTATTAGAATCAGGATATACCCATATAAGTAAATATAAAAGATTTATTGATGTTTGTCCACTGCCGTTTGTTCATGTAAACTATAATACAATTCGCCACTTTGAATATATCCTGTTAATATTAACTGGTTTATTCGATCATAGCTCCCACATAAAGTTCGAAAATCCTATCGAAGATAATGAATTCAATGTGTTTTTTATATTTTAAAACACAAATCGAATTATTTTTAAATATTTTGACTTTTGGATACAATAAAAATCACAATAATACTAACAAACTATTCAATACTGTTAATAGAAAAAAATTAACTTTAAATTTAATATTAACCAGAAGTTAAGTAACTTGTTGTTAAATTTGCCTTAATTATAGTTTCTGTTAACGGGCATTAAAATATTCCAATTCTAAATGCAAAATATATTTCAATTATTTATTTTTTAACAAACTTTTTGCACACAATAACCCTTAAGAAATATTTTACCAGATTCTTTTTATAACATTTTAGGGCAAAAGAAATATTTATTGTTTGTAAAAAAATAACTATGCCAAAGAATTTTCCAAAATTAAGAAGCTTTTTGGTTAAATTACAAACATTTTCTATAACCTGTGTTTTTAGTGCTGTGCAAATAACAAAACTACAGGCAAATAAAAACTTTGTTAAACCAACACTAACAATAACATGAAAATCAAGCTCATCAACTAGTAAGAGTAGCAATAACAACAGTACTACAACATTTAAAACATAAAATAACTAAAGTAACACAATTTGAAAATGTTTACCACAAATATGTGGCAATGCCGGAAAATACTCAGGTAAACTCTGGAAAAATCAAGCTAATTGCAAAGAAAGGTTTGTTAACATTTCATTTAGGATGAAAAAAAAACAAAAATTATTTGTTGTACAAAAAGAAAATAATTTTTGTTTGGAAATTGTACGAGTAATAAATTTACTGAAATGAGTTAAATATGTTGAAGGATATTCATGTGTATAAGTTAGTATAAGTTTATCATACATATGTAGTCAGTTATCTTTTTTAGCAGTAGAACAAATATTTCTAACAAACAATTTTAGCATTTGGTTTTTAGAAAATTAAGCAATTTTATGCTGCTGTTTATATGATTCATGAGTGTTAGCTAAAACTAACAAACTAACAGAAGCTGAATTAAAAACTTTGTTATCCAGTGGAAATATTAACTTTACACAGGAGTTTATTTAGTTGTTGATTTATTTGGAAAAAAAGTTAAGGAAATGTATTTGAATAACTTTTATATAAATTTGAAAACAGAAATACAATATTTAGATAAATTTTAAGCCAATATTGTTTCTTTTTAATTAATTGAGGATATAGGTTAGGTTTGGGATAGTTTGGAAAAGGATGGTATATTTAAGCCTTCATCCGGAGGCCAAAGAGCCAGTTGTGGACCCTTTAAGATAGAAAAAGAAGAATAAACGAAGCTAATAAAGAAATAAAAAAGGAAAAGCCAAACATATACCCAATCAATCAGTTATGATTATTCCTAAGCCATTTTATTCCCATTAGAAACTCTAGGAGGTTGATACGGCTTTACCTGTTGCCTCATGTAGCTGGTGTAGTATGTGGCTAAAGTCCTACACAGTGACAGAGTATATGTTCCACTGTCTCTAGTTCCTCTACTTTATCGCACGTTCTACAAAAATCTGATGTGCCGTTATCCCTCTTACTCTTCATAGTCCCTATTGAGAAGTGACTTACTATGGCTCTTAGGCTACCACGACTCATACCTAGAAGCTGTTTAGAATCTGCCAGCATTATGGCCAATTGCTCTAGAGACCCTGTAGTCCATTCCGACATTTCAGGCATTATTCGAGTTGTCTGGATTTTACATCCTTATGGCCCTAAAAAAAGGACCCCATTGGAATCCTAACAGCTTTATCTATGATAGACGATTTATAGGATCATCTGATATCAGTTTCCATAGAGTAGACTCCTGCACCCGTGTCTAATTCCATTTTCGAGCCGTTCGTAAAGACAGCTCCAACACAGAGGTCGCTGCTAGACATCACTAAGGCGAGGGTAGTCCCGAAGTCAATTGTAGTCCCATCCGACCGTTGAGTTAGACTTCGTCGATTAATCTGACTTGTTCCTCCTTAAACTTGACTTGTCCCTCCTTCAATATCAATAGGCCGCAGACAACCATACCAGAAAAATGCCAATTGAAGAAAACCTCTGAACTTTAGAGTTCCTTAAATATAAATAGGCCACAGGCAACCATACTTTTCACAAACCCTTCAACTGCAAGAGGGTGGAGAGTGATGTCCAGAGAAATGTCAATTGAAGCACAACTCTGAATTTGAGAGAAAATATTCCTGCATGTTTCTTTACTCAATGCCTTCCACCAGACTATTCGGCCATAAGCATGAATCGATGTAAAATTACAATTCATGCCTATAGAGATTCTGCGGGTGTAGTAGGCATTAAGTCCCTTTTGAACCTCTTTTGGGTATTTCTTTTCCAAAACAAATTACTGTCTAAGAATCCACTCAGCTATTTGGCCTCACTTGACAGTTCGAGCTTAATTCTATTCAATACTGCTAAGCAAAACTGCTCGACCTTATATCTCTTGGTAAACAAAACTATTGCACCAAAGGGACAATACAAGTAGTCGTGTCTGCAAGACCTATTTGAAAGTAGGTAAGAGTTTAACAGAGACCAGTATAACCACGTCATTGAACTGTCATAGAATGACTTTCACAATCAAACGCCACAGAAATGGAGAGAGAACTTCTCTTGGGTGTGAACTAGTGATAAGTTATTTTTTTTTTATACAAGTGTCCCCATACTCGAGTTGGTAACCATAGTGTTTATATTTAGCGAAACAAGTGATTGCTTAATATTATTAAAGGCCACCTCTATATTGAAAACGCCGCTCAGTGTAACTTCCAAACTTCATGCTGAGCATTCTGAATAGTCTTACCCTGAAGACATGTTGATCAATAAGTCTTTCTATTGTCTTTAGTAGAAAATCGGTCTATAATCCTTACGCTTAGAGTGATTCATCTTACACGCTTTGGGTATGAGAACGACATGAGATACATTCCCTAATAGAGAATGCCAATAAAAGAGCCAACTTTTATTGACATTCTCTAACATGGCCGGGAATATTCCATCTGGACCAGGAGATTTAGATGGTTCAAATGAATTTGCATATAATATGCCTTACAACCAATTCCCCCGATCCACCGCCTGGTGATGCGTCAGATAGAATAAATGCAGCAAAATATTTCTACATATAATTGAGCATTTAACTTTCATTAAAGCAGATAGTGAAATTTGATTTTATAAAATTTATTTAAAATTTTTAATTTAAATTAAATTTCAATCAAAATAATTACAAGGAAATAAAATATATATTTACATTATAGCCACACTTTTCTACTTAACATCTGCTTTTAAATATTCTGTGATTTTTGTATTTATTTTGCGTGAAATTCAATTAATTATTGTCCCCAATATAAAATTCTCATTGTCATAGTGATGAACTACACAGTGATATTTAAATTTCTGTATAATATTTACTTTTTTGTCTTTGTATCCTCATTTTATTTCCTTCCTTCCATCTGTCTCTACATCCGTCCGTCCGTTTGTATGTCCTGTTTTTTTTTCCATTTACCACTATATTTGTACGAAAGTTTG
Organism: Phormia regina; assembly: GCA_001735545.1. Lineage (NCBI taxonomy): Eukaryota > Metazoa > Arthropoda > Insecta > Diptera > Calliphoridae > Phormia > Phormia regina. Next base: position 7,548 of record MINK01000511.1, read on the forward strand.
CATAGAGAGTAGTTAACATTACTGACACGAGGCTCAATGATTACTTACACCCAGTCTTTGCTTTTTTGCGTATATATGTATTTTTTATTATTTCCCATTAAGTTAATATGTAATTTTACACGTAATTAGTTTTCTGTTTCCAGTACAGTGTGTTTCTCTTTGGTTTGCTCTTGTTGATTTTCTTTTAAAATTGTCATCATTGTTATAATTTCATTACTTTCATATACGCCTGATGACAAAAGCAAAGAATTAAAGCTTTATTGACAAACAGACTTGTGGACATATGACAGAGTCTGTGATATCTATAATATGAAATTGATGTAGCAAATGATGGGTTGGAATATTGGGTTGGAGACCGAAGTGTTTGGTGTGCTCGAATTTTTAGTTACTATTCATTTACTAAATATTGAGACATTGATATATTTAGTTACATCATAACTCAATGCCAACTATTATCTTAGTACATTTTTACTCTACTTCCTTTACTCTAGCCATAGAGTAACACATAGAAGCGAAATTCCTGATTGACAATTAAACAAATTTTTTGTTTTGTAAAACAATAATTTGTTTTCATTATCATTTGGCAGCAATAAAATGCATTTAATTACATGTATTTGGTTGTTGCTTGAGTTAGGTTTTTGACAACCGACTTAGGTTTCTGTCAATTACTTTCGTCTCTTGTTACTCTGTACACTAATTCTACTCTTACTCTTCTCTCTATCCTAATATACTATCTTTTTATTCCTTTACTTTAGATCATAGATAGGCACAAAGATAGGATATATGAATCGCTTGGTCAGTCAGTAGAGAACTGAGAATAAAAAATTTTATTTTCTGAAGATTCTTATGTTGCGATTTATCTATTTGTTTCGAATTTATAAGTTTTTTGTTGACGTTCGCGATATGTATGTGAAAAGAGCGTATGCACTCAACTCCTGAGTGCTATTGGTGCCTACCAATGCTCAAGATCCATTCTTTCTGTGCTCTAGTAATAGAATAACACATAGAAGTGAAAATCTTGAAAGAAAATTAAACAACATTGTTGTTTTTAGAACAAAAAATGTGTTTTTCTTTTCTTCTTTCGAAATATATATGATTATATATGATTAGGTTTTTGACAATTACATTCATCTCTTAATACACCTTGGCTCTAGCTCTAATTCAGGGTCTTGTCAAATTGGCGCACATGTGCCTTTTTCTTTTAATTTTTCATGTCTGTAATAAAAAAATGTGTAAAAAAATTTCGTTCTCAGAGAGGCAAGCACTGCCCTAATCTTAGAATTCTCCCTATCCTTACACTAATTTTTCTCTTACTCTTTTCACTATCCTAACTCTAACCTAAATCTTATACTTTGAATTCTAACTCCCTTCAAATTAGAGATTGAAATTCTTTAATTTTACATTCCACTCTCCCACTGTGAATCCTAACTCCCTTCAAATCAGGTTTTGATACTCTTAAATTTTACATCCCGGTCTCCCACTCCTATATTGCGCTACTCTTAAAAAATTTATGGTCTGTAAGAAAGCTATAATTGAATTATAAAACTATTTGCTTAAAAGAATATTCAAAATATAAAAATTAGTAATTAATTATTCTCTCTCCACATTTAAGAACATATAATTTGAAAAAAATTAAGAGAGCATTTGCACGTGAGCACATGTCCCTGCTATAAGCCCAACTCAACTTTGGCACAACTACTACTCAGCTCTTATATCTCTATACAGGGACAGGCAAAATGGTGCACACGTTCAAATGATCTCTTAATTTTATCACATCTAATGCTCTTACATGAGGAGAAGAGAATACTTTCATAAACAAATTGTTTTAATATTTAATTATAGTTTTTATTAATGATCATAAATCGTTTAAAAGCAACAGATAATATGAAATTATAGGCTTAAAAATTGTTTCCGTACACAATATAACAGCGGGAGAGTTGTACAGACCATACACAAAAATAGAATGTAAAATTTAAGAGCGCCGATCCCTGAGCTTTATATTATCTCTAAATCAATTTTCTCTCATCATTTAATTTTAAAACAGGGCTTGTCAAATTGGCGCACATGATCCCTTAATTTTTCATGTCCACAATACAAAACTTATAATAAAAAAATTTTAAATTTCGTTCTCAGAGTGGCAAGCACTGTTTTAAAACCATAAAAGAATTTGCTACATCACTGCTATCCTTATTTTGCTACAAACCTTATAATCTTGCAACCTATGTCCTTTTTTCTATTATAGAGTGTNNAAATAAATTATAGTAATAGCAAAAGCAAATAAAAATTCAATTATGATTTTTCAGAGAAAGAAAAGAAAATATTTATAATTAAATTAAAAAATGAAAATAATTATCATAATATTAATTAATGGAGCGTTTTTAATGTTAAAAGATATTTGATTAAAATTATGTTTAGTTGAGCATGAAAAGAACACAAAGTAATCAAATTATAAATGGGAGTATAGAATAAGGTGGTCTCATTTGTGTAAAGAAAAAATTAACTCTGGATTTGTTCACTGACAAGAAAAGAATGCCTTTGAAGAAGTCAGTAATACATTATAAAATAAAAAGTGCGTTCGAAAAAATATGAACATATATAACACTCGATAAGAGTGTTCTATTATTTAGCAGATTGGCTAAATAACATTTGCACTTTGACTTTTAGTGATTGTCTATGCCTATCTCCCGTCTCTGTAAGATGGAAATATTCAATATAATTTTAATCCAAGAATGATGTTAAACTTTCTATTACAAAACAAAAGAATACAGACCAATCGGTATTTCATTAATTCTTTTGAAAACGCTGAAAAGGATTGCAGATGCTTACATGAGATTATAGATTTTAGCATCCAATCTTTATAAAGGTAGTAAACAAGTTTACATTCGTGAATTGTCTTGTGGTCTCTGTTTGGCGGTACCAAAGCAGTGTTCATCACACTTCATCAGCATTCGTGGTGTCTTATTCATTTTGCTGAAATATAAACATGGCGCCCGCCTTGCACTGAGTGTAATATTGAGGGACTCAGTTAGCAGTTCATCCTAACGTTGTTTACGCTGTTAAAGATGTGGTTACGTAGTGTAGTGATCCGACGTTCGGTTCAAAATACCATAAACAAGTTTGCAATCGTAAATATTCTTGTTGTTTCTGTTTGGCGTTACCAAAGCAGAGTTTTTGAACTATAATTAGACTACAGGAGAATGAAACACGTATTTTCTGTGCCACTACATCTGCATTTAGGTTTTTTTGAAACCTAAACAGGAAGTTCGATTGAAACAGCGCCCTTTTTGTTTGTGAGCATTATAGAATAGGAAATTGCCTAACATAGAGGGAATCTTTAATAATTTTGTTAACACAATTGTAGAATTCGATTTTAAATTTAGTTTCTAAAGCCTTTAAACAGTTAGGAGAATAGCTCATGACGAAGCACTACCTCTCCAGTAATGGTATATCAACAGATTTTTGCCTACTGGCAGTCGCTGCAGCAGGTAAAAGTCTCAATAAACTACATGGAGTAGTTTATTGAGACATGGAGTAGTTTATTGAGACTTTTCCATTAAAATTGTATACAAATGATGTTAGGAAAGTGTCACGGAGCTGGTACTATTAACCAAGATATGAGATCTCATATTTTGTTATTTCGTCTATGATTATAGTCACTCCTTATAAATGCGGAATACTTACTACGCCTTTAGAATCTCAAACTGTTCTGACGTCATATGTTTAAACTGGAATATCAACCCGCCCACATGCTGGCAATGCAATAGCGTTAATTTTTTAATTGAATTTTAATAAATATTTTCATTGGAACAATGAATTCGTACATAAGTTGAAAAAATTATTGGAAAAAATTTATGAATTTATTTAATGTACTGCATTCATTGAAATCTCTTTTTTCAGTGCACTTCTATGAATAATGTAGCACAAGCTGTAAGATGGAGTAGGATGTAGAATGCAAATGTGCTTGCTCCGTTGCAGCTAGCCATTCAACCAAACTAAACCTTTTCTTGAAAGATGCCATTTTAACCATTAAATTGTTGATAATCAGCCAAAGGCAGAAAGAGGCAAATAACAATATGAAAGTGCTTGGGTATTAAAAATGTTTATCATTTTTGTTGGGAATGTACTTAACATTGCGACATGATCTTGCTTCGTACGAAATTAATTCCACTTTCGATCGGAACGGTTTTCTGTGACAAATTTGATTTTGGCGGCTAAGGAGTGCTGTTAGAGTCATACATTACAAATCAACTATTGCGTGTAAAACAAGGAGACTTCATTACAGTAGATTATCCTATAAAAGACGGAATTCCACAGGATAGTGGCCTGAGGCCACTACTGTATCTTATTTATACTTCGGACTTGCCTACTTGCAACAATTTAACTATATCTACTCTTGCTGATGACACTGCGATTCTAAGCTCACACATGGACCTATGTATAGCATCAAGAGAACTAGAAAAATATCTTAATAATATCCCTTCGTCATACAAAGGTTTGAATTGTCACATTCATAACAAATATGATCTGCTCAGATCAGTTAGGAATTTCTATATATTTGAATGAAAATGTTAATGATTTTTTATATTATTACCTTTATATCTACCATCTCTACCACTTTGCAAGATATAATTTTTTTCTGTCGATGCATTTTATATTTTTCTCCCTGTTTTGGGTTTAAAAACGTATGTAATGTTCTTTTTCAAATACTTGATATATTATATGTATTGCTCTCATATGACAAAATATGAACGACAAGGTAAAAAATCATAAAATAATTTGTATAAAATTGTGAGATTTCAGTTTAAAAGATTTTAATAATATTATATACAACGATAATATTCGGTATAAAAAGACACACCTATTAGGTACGAATGTGTGTGTACACCAATTTATCCTTATAAATATCCTTGTGTTATTTTTTCTTTTTGTTTCTTTCACAGAATGTAGAAAACGAAATTGTTGAAGGGTACCTGGAATTTCAAGTCTCCAGCTAAATTATAAATATATGAAATTTACATTTAAATATACAATTAGTCTAGCCAGACCAGTTTGTAAGACGAACGGTTAAAATGTGGGGACGTGGTTGAAAAATTGGATCATTCGAGTAAATGAACTATAAAGTAGACACGTTACGTTTCACTTAATAATGTAAACATCTCACAATCTGATCATGATGCATACCTTATCATACACTTGGACATCAGCGTTAACGTTGATAATTTTTAAAAAGTGTCCAAAAAAGGGGATTTAAAAATAAAGAGTCGCCAGATGATTTTCTGAAAAAGAGGCCAAGTGTTTTAAAACCTAAAAAAAACTCCTTAAAATTTATTTATTTGATAACAAAGACAACAAAAAAATTAGTATTTTAAGAAAACTGCTATATTCAGTTTTTTTTAATAACAAAATAATTTATAATTATTTTATAAACATTTTATTATTGCAAAAATTCACAAAAATAGTTACCAGATAATCACCGTTCTATTAATTAAACTTCTTTACTTTTGACCGAGTTCTTCACTCGTACTCCAGTCTTTCGAATCCTTGTCGGATGAATTTAGGATGAAACACATGGATCCTTAAGAATCGACTGAGGATTGCTATGAGGAATGTAAAAATAAAAAAATAGGATATAAGTATTCAACGATTTTTTTATTTTTTTCAATCCAGTCCAAAAAGATTTGGCATATGATGATATAAATACCTGTTCAAAAACTTTATTATTATTTTTAGTTACTAACCGTTTCAGATCATTTATAAGTACCCCGCGGATTTTGAATTATTTGTTGAAATTAATTTCAAACAATTTAATTTCTCGTCATTTAGCACATAGTTTAAAAAAATAACCATTTAGTCGCCATTTGACAAAGTGGCCAGGTGGTTGAAAAAGAGGCAAATGCCGACTAAAGTCGCCAAACGGTAACACTGTTGAACATCACATAGAAGCCAAAAGGCTGAAAATGAAAATAAAAGCTTCCAATTGATCAGCGAAAGATCAAAACTTAGCCTTTGCTGCAAAGTTATCCTGTATAATACTATTTTAAAACTTAGACATACGGTATACAATTGAGGGGTACTGCAAACAATACTAGCATTGATCTTATACACAAGGCACAATAAAAAATCCTTAGGTCTTTGACAGGTGTACCATGGTACATAAGGAATAAAGATATCCATAATTAAGTTCCATTAGATGAATTTATAAAAAATCTCTTGAGAAATATGCCTTTAAACGACGTCAATATTCTAACCCCCTTTCAAGGTTGTTGACAACAAATCCATTTTAATCAAGATACCGAAGAGCACTTAGTTAATTATTATAAAGAGCTAAAAGTTTTCGATTTAAGATTTTACAACTTACTGTTAGGCCTACAAAGTGAGGAAGATACAGTAAATAAATGATGTTTTAAAGAAAAAAAATTTGGCAAACGTTCAAGTTCAAGCTTAATAACATAATTTTTTGTAAAACATTTAAATTTCATTTATAAAGTTTTAAATAATTTTTTACTTAAATATTTATTTAACAAAAAATAAATTGATTTTTCTTAAATAAATTATCATAGATTTTTCATTAAGTTATTTCAGACAAATTTTTCTTCCATTTGGTTTCCGCACTTATCTTTCTTAATCTTATGCCATTCAACTTTATGACAACGTACATAAAACACTTAACCTCTTTTTTAATTTTTGGCTAAAACTAATGAAAAATATAAGAAGTTGAAAACCACGACCACTTAAATAAACTGCAAAATCCATTAAATCAATTTTATATGAAGCAGCAGAAGGAAACACAAAAACAACGTGTCAAATCTATTAAAACCAATAAGTAAGAGGAGCAACTAAAAGCGAAAAGAAAATTAAGTGAAAAAATAACAAAAAAAAAGTAAACTATTTGCCACATTATGTATTTGCAGCACACAAAAAAGTAATTTTTAAAACAAACTTACAATATGCGCTTGAATTGCTTTGCTTAAACCTTTAGTTTTACCTTAAAAAAAAAGAATAAACCAGTTAAAATATGCTAGAAAATACATATTCTAAGGGAGAATAATGTA
>MINK01000515.1:0-15895 GCA_001735545.1 Phormia regina
TTATGGACCGATCTTCATGAAATTTGCCACATGGATTTATACTTACATAAAACTTATTTATGTCAAATTTCATTAGAATATTTCAATTTTTAAGGTATGTTTGAGTGTTAAAACTGTATCCCGGGAGAACATTTGTATGGGGGCTAGGTGAAATAATGGGCCGATTATGACCAAAATAGACTTCGTCCTTGTACCAAAAAAATTATATGTACCAAGTTTCATTAAATTATCTCTAAAATTGCGTCCTGTACTTTGCGCACAAGCTTTATATGGACAGCCAGCCAGCCAACCAGACGAACGGACGGACGGTCATCGTTAAATAGACTCAAAAAGTGATTCTGAGTCGAACGGTATATTTTAAGGTGGGTGTAGGAAAATTTTTTCTCTGTGTTACAATATTTGCACAAACACATAATACCCCAAACACCTTTGGTGGTGTAGGGTATAAAAAATATTTTGAGGGAAACTAAATTTATTGTTGATGATTAGATTTTCATAAAAACTTATTACCGGAAGTAAACAGGAAATTTTACTGCTAACGTTAAGAATGTGATCTTCAAATTCATAGTATCGAGGAAAATTCCCAAACATTACAACCGATCAATCAATAAAAAATAACAAACATTAGCATTTTCTTTCTTGCAAAAATATGTGACCATGTTATTTAACTTTAAAACTTTGTGTACTGGATTTTGTTATTACAATATTTGGTGATTTCGTGAAAATTTTATATTTAAGATCAAATTCCGACTTTTTGGGAACATTAATTAATTTTAATACGTAAATACAGATATTTTTCTAAAATCTTAAATTTCATAACGAATTTTTCCGATTTTTGGTAAATTTTTAATGAAATGTCGATATTTTAGTGAAATTTTCAAATTTCTTTCTGGTAAAATTTTAATTTTTTGTAAAATTTAAAATTTTTTAAACAATCCATAAAAAAATTATTTGTTCTACAAATATTTCCAGAACGTTTTTGTTGAAATTATGTTTTATACTAAAATTTTAAAATTTCGTTAAAATTTATAATTTTTGGTAAAAAATTTAACTTCATAAAAGCAATAAGTATGGAATTTATTAAAGGCGTTCACGATAGTTATGTTTTTATGATGTTATATTAAAAACAAAAAAATTCATTACAAAAAATAACCAATTTTGCTCAGTTTTTTGTGTTAGCAAATAATAAAAATGTTTTTAGTATTATAATCACCTGTAAAACCACAATATGTTCTAAAAAAATAGGTTTTATGCGCATTAAATATGCAGTAAAAAGAGAAAAATATGCTCCAAAAACGAGAAAATATGCACTTAAATAGAAAAGATATTTTATATTTTTTTTTTTTTTATCAAAATTATCATATTGATCACTGACCGCACGACGAATTTTGTCAACGGAGATGTTAAGGTCCGAAATTGCTTTTTTTTTGGTCGAAAATTTTTGTTTTTTCCTTTCTATGGCTTGAATACAATTACTCTTTATTTAATTTTCTATTTGAAAAACTAAATAAAATCGGTTTCAAAACATAAAATTTTTCTTTTCATAGAACATTTTTTAAATAATTTATGTAAGAAAATTCATTTTACTGCAAGAGTGGATGTAAACCGCTCTTGTGTGAATGCTTGTAAGCAGTGTTGCAATTAAGCCATTTTCAAAACTGTTTAGCCACCAAAAATTTAATTTAGCCATTAGCCATTTATATTTGCATTTAGCCATTTCTACATTTTTTTTTTATTTTTTCAATTTAATATTATATTTTCTACACTTATGTAGAAAATAAATATTGAAAAACGTTAAAGTTACATTTAGTAACTTCCTAAAAACGCAACAATATGTTGACATCACCATAGAAAACAACTATAACTTCACAAAAAGCCTAACTCAAGTGTCAAAGAAACATCATTATTTGTATGTGTTAGTAGAATTTCCTACAGAATAAATTTATATGTGAGAAGAAAATATTTTTTGTTGTTGAGGGAATGAACAGGGTTAAAATTCAAACTGATTTCTAGTAAAAGATCTAGTCAACTAAAAAATCCAACAATATAAAATGGAAAAATATACCCAAAAATTCCGAAAGGAGCGGTTTAATAATTCAAAATTTAAGGACTGTTTTTCTGAATCTAAAAATTCCAAGAAAGCGTTTCTAAATATTGTAAAAATTCAAAGAAATATATGAATTCGCTTAAAAGTTGCTCTCACTTCCGTGTTCGGATCGAAAATGAAGGAATAAACTTAGTAAAAATAAATTTAAAAAAATAAATTTTATTTAGTAACTGTGGATTCTATATTAACAATCATTTAAAATTTATTTACTTACTTTTGTAGGTTTGGTTTGAAGATTTGACAAAAGTTGCGACAACTATATACCCAAAAACTATTAAAATATAAAAAAATATTTAAATATATTTAAATATATTTTAACACTGCTTGTAGGGCACTGAATTTTATTTACAATTAAAAAACATTAAGAACTAACAGCCGTATTCAAAAAAATAATAATCTATGTTTGATAAAGGTTTACTCTCTCACAAGCGTGTTGAATTTACACGGCACCTATACGTGAAGAGAGAAAAATGTTGTTGTTGTAGGAAAAAGTACTATTTTCTATTCTTAGTATTCTTCGGCTACCATATTCAAGTTTTGTTTATTTTAAAGTCATAAAAAATAATAATAAAATAAAAAAATAAAACAAACACAAATATTTTATTTTCGAAATATTTCAATTAAAACGAGAGAAGTTATAGTCGGTCAAGACCGACCATATGATACCCTACACCATAGCCTATGTGTAACAAAATTCGGGAAGGGGCCAATTATGGACTCATACTTGTAAGATTCACATGTATTTATGAACATTTGGGTGATTCCCGAAATTGGGTCTTATATGAGAGCTCTAGATAATTCTGGGATTTTTTGAGTGTTGAAACCCTATTTCGGGGACAATTTGAATAGGCTTCGGCGTTTTGACAAAAAAGTCCCACGTACGAAATTTCATTGAATTATCTTCAAAATTGCGCCCTGTACTTTGTGCGTAAGGTTTACATGGACAACCAGCAAGCCAAACGGACGGACGGATATCGTTAGATCTATTTAAAAAGTGACTCTCAGTCGATTATACTTTAAGATATACTTTAAGGTGGGTGTTGGAAATTTATTCCTATGCGTTACAAACATCAACGCAAACGCATAATACCCCAACCATCTATGATTAAAAAAATACATAAAAATTAAAAAAATACATAAAAATCATAAAATATGCATTATGCACTTTTCTAAAAATATGAATATTTTTCTATAAATATGCAATAACAAATCGATGCCATTTTGTTTCAAATCAGTATCGCACTAAAAACATGCATTTGCATAAAATTATCAGCCCTGGTTATTACTACATAAAGTCAAAAGCCCGTAGCATCTAATTCATAAATGAAATAGTCGATACATTTAATTACACATTATTACGGTTCTTTTGCACAGGTTCGCTTTTGCTGTGTTTTGTTGCTACCATTGAGTGTTAACGTTGATATTTAGCGAAAACAAAACCATACTTCACTTTGATATTAAAAAATGCACAAATAAATGTATATATTTTCATAAAATTAAAAATTTAAATGTATTTTAATTTGTATTTCTATATTTTTTCCATTTACGAACATTCAAACTCTCCTACAGACGTTAAAGTTAACATGTGAAATTATACATGATAACTCCTAACGTATATAAATTTAAATTTTGGATGAAATTGACTATAAAAGTTAGCAACAAAACACACCTTCCGAAAAACTTATACAATTGTTTTTTATGTCCTAGTAATTTTCAATTCAATTTTATTTGTATATTTTTAATATAAATAGGTTTACAAAGTTGACTTTGTTTTTTGTTTAAAGAGATTAGAAAACTATATTTCCTTTTCTACTTTAACATTTCAATTTGGCGGTAATAAAAGAGGTAAAATTTATGTAGAGATTAATTCATTGATAAGTGGTGATGTTGAGAATATTGACATCTCCTAGCAAAATTGTCGTTGAACTTGTTTAATTTATCGTTAACAGTGAGAAAACCAGCAAGTGTATGAAGTCGTTGCGTTGCGAAGATTAATTTTAAAAGTTTATTTTGGGCCTCTTGAAGCTTCTTCCTGTGGCAATTTGCAGAAGTAGACCAAACAGGACTACAGTAAAACATAATCGGGTGGAAAATAGATTTAATTACTGTTTTTTTTTTTTATTTATTTTCAATTGAAAGGCACGATTTCCTGTTTATTAAGGGATATAACGATTGTGTAACTTTGTTGATTTTGTCTATAATTTATGGAATGTAATTTTTAAAATTTAATTTTGTATCTAGTATTACACCTAAATACTTAACATTTTCCTTCCATTGGATATCACAGTTATTAAAATGGAGGGGGGTTTGTGGTATAAAACATCGTCTCCGTTTTCTTGTGTTTTTCTGTGTTTATTCGAATTTTCCATTTTGTAAAATATTTATTTAGTTCAACCAAAGCAGACTCCACTATAACACTGGTAATAAGCACGACCCTTGAGGGCATCCAGCTTTTATATTAATTTCATGAGAATTTTTTTACCAATATAAACGTTTAACGATCTATTTTTTAAGAAGCTTTCTATAATTTTAATTATTTCTATTGGAAAATTAAAACGTTTTAACTTAAATATAAGCCCGTTATGCCAGACGGAATCAAAAGCAGATTTGATATCGAGAAGAACCATACCAGTTGATTTCCCGACTTGAAAATTATTTGTAACCAACTTTCTTATCTTAAAAAGTGGTTGAGATGTGTTATGTTCTCTTCTGAATCCAAATTGATTTGGAGGAAATATTTAATTTCTATCAACAAAATCAAGTATTTTTTCCAAAATTTTACTGAGCGCTGGCAGATGAAGGTGAAGCAGAAGGCTTATTCGGTTTTAGAATTGCAATTGTTTTCGACTTTTTCCTTTCCGTTGGAAAATAACATAGTTTTAGACAGCCATTGTATATGTTGTTTATATATCTGATTCCACTTTTGGGTAAGTTTTTTAAACATTTGTTATTTATTTCATCCAAATCAGGTGCTTTTTTGTCTTTTCAACAGAAATATAATAATTTTGAGCTAAATTATTTACTTCGATGTACCCTCAACGACAGAATTTATTTCTGAAATTGTTGCATCGTCACTGAGATTATTAGAAATGTTGTTATTTAATTCAAAAGTCCTGGCTAAAATATTGCATTTTATTGTATCCTATAATATAGGAATATTTTTGTGTTTTCTTTTCAATATTTTGGTAATGTTCCAGAAAGGTGAAGAAGATTTATCCAGTTTTGATAAGGTGTAATTCCATGAATTATTTCAGATATACGTTTCCAACTTCTAAATTGTATTAAAAATTTTATATTTTCGGGCAATGGTTTGTTAGGTAGTATTTGTCTTCTTTTTGGGACGCTACAATCAATTGCCTCTTTAATGGCATTATTTAACAATAATATCATATCATCAATTTGTGTTGTATTTGTTAGTTCCATAAAATGTATTTGCTCAGCAATATTTCTATTTACGTATTGGGAGAATTTGGTCCATTTTGCCTTATTAAAATTGTATGTTTTATTTTCAGATAGACTAAATTGTATATTTTTTCCTACGACTGGAAGATGATCAGAACTTAAATCATTTAATACTTTTACTGAAGATATTTCAGATTTATTTGTTATGAAAAAGTCTAACGTTGAAGGACGTCTCCTAGAATCGGTTGGAATATGCGTACTTTCATAAGGATACACTATTTCTAGTTGGTTGAATTTTCTCGTAAAGGATGTTGCCCCAACTATTATTAGTTTGACAACCCCATAATCGATTTCTACTATTAAAACCACCTGCTAAAATATATTTGTTATTTGGATTTGCCAGCATACGTAGGTCTGAAATAAATTGGTTTTTACGGTTTGTGTTTATACGAGAGCCTCCCGGAAAATAGCAAGAGTATAAAAATAAATAGTCATTTGGAAACAGATTCTTAACACCTATATGCTCAATCATTTTGGTGTTTTTTAATGGTAATAACTCATGTTTTATGTATTTCTTAATAAGTGTAGCAACACCACCACCTCTACCTTGCTGACGGTCATATCTATAACAGTAAATGTTGTTAAGTTTGATCGAGATTTTTTCATTAAGCCAAGTTTCACAAATACAGCAGACATCGATGTTATTAGTGTTTATGAATTGGAAAAAATCGTCTTTTTTAAATCGAATACCACGAGCATTCCATAGAGCCACTTTTTAGTACATCATTGTTCATCGAGAAAGAAATTTAAATGTTAAGCTTTTTATGACATCAATTGGTCGGCACGTGACTGACATTTACTTAGATTGGATATTAACTCAACAGTAAGAGTTTTGATTTCTTCAAGAGAGAACAAATTTTCATTATTATTTTGGATTGTTGATTGGGTATTTCCCCAATAGCTAACACGTGAAGTTGTTTTTGGTGTAGAGTGTTTAGAAAAAGGGTAGAATTTTTATACCCAGATGTGATGGTTCTCTTGGGTTGGATACGTTGCTTAATTCCTAAGTATGTAGTTCTACTAGGACATTCGGAAGACATGGCTTTATGAGGGCCTTTACAATTTGCACATTTAATAATGCTAGATTTGCAATCACTTGTTTTATGGCTGCCTGCACAATAGGTTTTCACATTACACCTACTAGATCCAAGTCCGAACATTTGACAGTTGTAGCACTGTGTGGGTTTAGATCTTGTAGGTTTCTGATATTCCCATCTTACCTTAATATAATTAATTGTGGAGTAATTTTGCCTCAGTTCTTTAAGAGTAATTGATTTCCTTTCAAAATATACAATAAATATGGTCATTTCGCCTCTATTTTCTTTATCTCTTATAACGATTTTAACATCTTTGCATTTTAATCCTTTAGCTATTAGATTGTTTTTGATTAATATCAGGTCGCATTTATCTAACCCCAAAAGAACAGCTTTAAATGGTTTTTCATTTTAAGTGGCATATGTAAAATATTCAATATCGTAATTCTCATTTAGAGATTTAGAGCATTACAGACACGGTGATAATCACTTTTTAACGAACAAAAAATTTTTAAACCAATAGAATTTTTTCTAATTGAGTATTCGGATATTTATTTTATAGCCTCATCATTTCATGAATTTGTTCCGTTTTACACTTTAAAATTGTTAGAGGTGGTATTTTTTTCTTTGTATGTGTCATCAATAACGGAGTAACGGAGCGAAGTAATTTTGATTTTCAGCTCTCTGAGAAGAGCTAGGCTTATTAGTTTTACTCATTTTGTTTAGCCTAGAGTAGGCAGTAACATCGTCGTCACAACGCGCTCTTTTTGTTATTTTGAAATTAATTTTTAATTAACTGTTTAATTTAAATAAGATTTTTACTATGTAATTAAACCAAACACGACTTAACACATCAAGTGCAAGAGTGATGTCCTAGTAATAAATTACACATTTTTAATTAAAAAAATTTTGGAAATATTTAAATTTTTTCTTTGCATGGGACCTCTTTGAAGTTATTTACAAACAAAATAAACTTCAATAAACCCGTTTCATACCAAAGAATTTAAAAGAGAGCTAATTTGTTATTTTATCACGGTTTGAATATTATTAAATTTGTTTAAAAAAAGAAAAATAAGAAATATCCTCTTCTTATACTTAAAATTTAGAAAAAAAATTGTAAAATAAAAAACAGGTTTTCATACAATCAATAAATCTCGTATAGCTCAAAAGGTGCTTAAACATAGAAACTCGTAAAAAATTATCGAATTTGTTCGAAAAAATATTTACGCAAGCTATAAAGTTTTACGTTTTAATTTCAATGTCTAAACTACTTACTAAACTTTTACTTTTATAAAATCTAATTTGGAATGAACAGTTTAATTATTGTTTTCAAGTTAAAATGAAAAACAAAAAAACTTCAAGAAACCAAGAAAAAAAATTAAAACAAATTATATTTGGCAAATTTTCTTAAAAAACCATGAAATGATACACAATATTTTGTAAAGGGCGTTCGTAAAACATTTGCTTAAAACTTATAAAATTTACTAAATCAGTGAGTAAATTTATCCGTTTGTATGAAAACCCTAATTATATTTTTATTTCTTTATAGTTTTTGCTGAATAAAATTATCAACATATTTCTATTTGAATATATCAGAGACCATAAGTGTTAAAAGTTTTTAAAAATAAATAAAATCTGAATCTGATTTATAACATCATCAGAACTAGTGGTATCATCAATTCTGACACTAATAGATTTTAAACATAAATCATTGATCGTAACGCCAAAGTAGGACAAGTTCAGTCATTTTTCATCTGTTCTTAAACTTGTTGTAGAACTAGTACATTTTTCCTCGGTGTTTTGTTTCAAAATATTTTAAATTAGAAATAAGAAATTGAAATAAAATAAAAAGTTTTTTATTTTTTTTTTCTATTCACAAGTAACAGGTATGGTATTTTAAATATTAATCAAAAAACACATAGCTATATTTAACATATCGACCAATTTCTTTATATTACTTGATTTAATAAATAAATTTTGATTACTTTCAAATTGTCTCCAGTAACTTTACTTTATGAAAAAATGTTTTAACGCAATATGAAACTCGGATTTTTGTGCTAAACGTATTTCTGCGGTGTTATCAACTTGGATCTGAGGAACTTCGTTATAGTTAATCAAATCTTGGAAAATCTTTTTAATCAAACAACTTATTTACGGCCTCATTTAACCCTGTAGTTCATATTAATACCATAGGTTGTCTTTGGCTTAACTATAAAATGTGAAAAGAAGTTTTGTATAAGTGTACCAAACTTCATCAAAATCGATTAAAAATTTACCATAGCTCACAAATAAATACAACTTTCGAAAATCACTTTAACGTACATAAAGCCCATAAAAATGTAATAACATAATATTTCTTTAATAATTATTTATTTAATAAAAATTATTTAATAATTTTAATTAAGTAGACATCATAGTGCCAAATTTTATGACGTTCGTTTCATAATTTTTAATAGCTTCCATATAAACCCACTTTTGAGAGGCACCCTAAACCAGATACATTCTTATAAATTTAGGTCGGGATTGACCCGTTTATTCATAAAAAAGTAAACTTACCGTAATCTCTGTATAACATGAATCACCAAACGTTGAAACATTTGACGAACCATTTGATTGGGACATTGTATCAAAACTTGAACCGGCCACCAAGGTTCGATAGACATGTGCGTGAGAAACCATTCACAAGCTTCTTGACTGGCATTAAATTGTTTTGTTAACAATTCCACCCAAGGAACCATAGTTGGCTAAAGAATATAAAAGAAAAAGTAAAAATTATTATTGCAAAAATTAATTAATTTTATATTTAAGTTCTAATTGAAAACAATTTGAACTATCAAATAAAACATACTTTTTCTTTGGCATGTATAAATGTTTCTATAAAAAATGAAACCGATAATTTGGCTGCCATACAAGTAACATCTTGTTGTGCAATTAAAGTTTGTGGTATATGACCACAAATTTGCCACATAAAGCTAAAAAAAAATAATAAAAATAATAGAATTTAAAATCTGTATATTTTTTATAGAATTCACCCACTTGAAATATGTATGTTCGAATATGTTGCGATCTTGTAAAAATTGTCTATTATCTTGCCATATCCAATCCTCTAATTCTTTGCTCAACTGTGGTCGCCAGGGATTTTCAGTTGCTTTAGATGTTGTAGTTAAAGATAAAGGTGAATTTCCTGTTGAAGTTGAGGGGGTCTCTGTTTCTGGTTCTCTATCCTTGTTCTTTTCCAGTTCGCTTTCTGCAATCTTCGCATTTTCTTTATTTTTTTCCACATGCGCTTCATTGGAATCTTTTTCGGTTATTTTATTATCACAATTGGCTGTTTTAGTTTCATAAGCGTTATTATCTTCTATTTCTATTTCCATTTTGGTATTGAGTTCACTATTCGTTTCTTTTTTGTCAGGTGTATCATCCATTGCTTCATTATCTTTGATATTTGTTTGCTGGTCTGATAAAGTTGGTTTTGTCATTGCTGTGGAGGGTGAAGCTAAAAGATGAGCGTGCTTTTCCTTTAAATGTTCTGGCAAACGTCGTTCATAGAAGAGCATATAAGCCGAATTAGTTTTTTCAAAACTAAAGTCTAAATATTTCTCTGTCACAGAATCATAAGTTTTACTCTAGAAAAGAAATTTAATAAAAATTATTTTAAGATACACTCATATCCAGAAAATGTAGAATAATGTTAAAAACTTTATAGCAACATTTTATTTTTAATTTTTACCGTCATTTCTCCACCAAAACATTCTGCTGCTATTTGTGAAGGATCGAAGGGTTTTACCTCGGCATCGTTAAATAAAAACCACCTGTCATGTTGCATGGCAGATTTGTTACGTTCTTTAATGAAACTATAATAATGGCCACCATCTGCTGTTCCTGTGTGTACTGTTACTCCCACCAATTCATATCTGAAAAATTAAAATCGTATAATTTCAAATTCTATATATTTTCACTATTTTACTTCTTACTCTAAACACTCCTCCAAATCATCCTCCAAATCGTCAGAATTTTTATCACGTTCCATTTTACGTTTCTCACGATCCTCTGCAAAGAAAAATTTATAACAATTATTATTAATTGAAATTATGTACATTTTTCTGGACTCACCTTTATACTGGTGTGGCATTAAAGTTTTTTCCACATAATCAGACATATTTAAACGCATTGGAAATGAGAAATGTGTATTTACTTTCTCCTTGAGCATAGTTACCATATTGAATGTATAACGCATTGTATTAAAACATAATATTTGTGGTAACTTTTTGAAACAAGCTCTCTTTTCAGCTCTAACTTTTTTGCCACACTGAGAACATGTATACATATTATCACCCTCCAAAGTATCCTTGACAGTTACTTCATCTAAAGATTCTTGTAAATTACGCATATCTGCCACTTGACAACGTACTGTATAGAATTCCTCTGCCGTACGAGACACATGATCACAGTCTAAAGACACCACATTATTGCTTAGGGTGCCACAGAATAATCGTTTAACTAAATCTTTAAGATCTGGTGTCATTTCTTCTAATTTTGATACGAGATCTATGAAAAATTCTGCCATATCTTTTTGTTCACCAGTATTCAAAGGTTGATGATCCATTTGATAAACTCTACAAAAGGAGCGAGGATTGTAAGCTTTACGCTCAGATTCCAAAAGATAAGCAAACATTCGTTGTAATTCTAGTAAAGTGGGAGCATGTTTTTGAGCTTTATTGGGTGGTATACGTAAAACGGCGGCTCTAGCTTGAGGCATCATATATAGATGTTGTATACATGAAGCCATGTAACATGTTGCACCCAAGTTCGTTAGACCTACATAACCACATTCTGAGCGACATTCATCTCTGGGCCAATAATCCCAGGGATATGGAGGCTTAGGACCTGGAGTATGTTGAGCCAAGAGTTTACTATGCAAAAATATATAGTTCTTGGGACAATTTTTACACAATTCCACTAACAGATCGTATGCAGCTGCTCTTGAAGTCGCCGATTTACATTTAGGTTTCTGGCGATTATGAGGTGAAGGCATATCGAATAAAAACTCAAAAATTTGTTCTATAAATTGTAAAGCCTTCGAGCTGAATTTAAAGGTGGGATCATATTTTACTAAATTTGACATGAGATTAATTAAGCCAACTAAACCATCATCTTGCATGCCATAACGAGTTTCGTAAAAGTCTCTGGTCAAAATACTTTGGGCCACAGACTGACACAGCTTTTCAATGTCAATGGCTTCTTCATTAAATGAAGACGACTCTAGAGATGATTTAACCATTTCAGGAGACAATGTATCCACTAATCTAGCTAAGAGCCAAAAGTAATCACGACACGCTGGACCATAGGGTTCTTTGCCATCATCACATAACATATAGGGATTGTGATGACTATACGAAGTCATTTTCTCAGCTACCGATAAGAAAGAAATTAATTTCCTTAGTAATGGAGCCAATAGCAACTGATATGATTGTGAATTGCCCAAACAAATGCGATACAATCCAGCACAAATTTCTCGTCTAACCGCTGGTTCAGGATCTTCCAAAATGAATTTTTGCACCCAATTACAGTATTCCGGATGGGCCCATAAAGAACAACGAGCATCCGAAGAGGCGTGAACAAAACTTACCATAATATTCATGGCAAATTGTACAACCTGTGCCCTACCCCAAAAACCAGTTCTCAAGTGATGATATTGATAAGCCGATGTAGTGGCCAAATAATTCGAATAGGCCTCATCATTTAATATAGCTGATAATCTTTTTAAGCAGGGATCGACTGACATCATTTCCAGCATAAAACCTTTAGGCTTCGATATGGACACTAACATATCTTCATGAAAATCCTCTTCGAATCCTAAGAGCCAAAGAATGCGCAGAAGACTGGCCAAGCAATCATGACGCCATTCGTTAAGTAACTCTTTCGGATATGTACTTTGTTGCAACTGACCGGATATAAAGATATCGTAAAGATGTTTGAGACCACCACATTTTATAAAAGTTTCACTCCATTTGGTTTCGAGTATTGAAGTGTTAAATGATTCAATTTGTGAAAATGAAGAGTGCGATGATGCATTGCTCGAATCAGACTTTTTATGTTTTTTACCAACCTTAACAGGATTGTTTTCTTTGTCATTAACACCTCCAGACACATGATCACTATGAGGATGATCACTTTCAGAAGTATTTACCGAAGTCATAGAGGAATTTAATTCCTTTTGAATGGATGAATCGAAAGAGTCTTTGTCTTTTTCATCTTCATTAATATTATTTGCAGATTTTTTCCCATCATCTTTGCAAGAATCAACACTCATACGTCTTCTTTGACCACTACAAACAGCATTGCTACCACAACCTCCACTACCGCTGCCACTACCAGAACCTGAACCACTTCCTGCACTACCACCACTACCGCCACTTTTCTTATTTTTGGCAATCGAGGAAGCTCTGCTATGTTGTTGATCCATCGTCATTATATTACCATTAACTCCACTGCAACAAGATGTTCCACGCTGGTGAAAAACACTATTCAAAGCCAAACTCTCTACTATATGCAAAGAATACATAAATTTCTGTAAATTGTTGGGATCCAACAATTCACATAATTTATTTTTAATTTCTTTGCGTTTATTGATTTTCGCCTCTTCTGTATCCAATTGATCACTTATGGTCAAGTCATTAGTTAAACATTTGAATGCATCCAAAATCATAGGGTTTGTAGGTAGAATTGCCAAAATATCCCACACCCTACGGGACAGTAGTTGAGCCTTGGTGTGTAATTGTAAATTATTAGGTTGTGGCTTCATATCACCCAGAGTTTGCATAAGACAGAAAAGTTTCTCAAAATACTTCGGCTGCAGCAATATTACTGTGGGTAAACATTCTTTAGGTGGAGGCGGTTGCATAGAGGGATGATCAACATTTGTTTCTTTACGACGAGCACCCCGACCACCCAAGGAAACGTACACAATCTTTAAAGCAAAAAATTTTAACAATTAAATATATTTTTGTTATTACTTCTCATATTTGGGTAATTCCATAAAATTTCGACTCAGCTCTCCGAATTTAATGAAATTCAGCACACATAATTTTCGTATTTTATGGACCTGTAATTTGGAACATTTTGGGCATAAAAAAAGTTACAAATACTTCTGGCACAAGGACCTCTAAAATTAAAAAAATATCCTCTATCTTTGGATATTCTGAATATCCTTTTAATTTCACTGTTTTTTCACATAATGTTTACAATTATTTTCTCGTCATAAATTTTAAAATGGTATTTTAGTGGGATCAGAAGTTACAACAATTTATATTTACTACTTTACATATGATGTTATTTTAAAAGTTTCCAGAATATATTGAGGGAGCTTTAACCCAGTGTAACCGACTTTTCAGTGTGACAACTTTTTGTGAAAATTTTCTTAAATTTAATACATGGGGTTGCAAAGGCAAAATGTACTAAAATTAATCAATATCGGTACATTATTTAAGCTATAATCTATAAAACTTTTTTCCCCGAAATATATAATAACACATAATAATGTTTGAAATATGTAGTATTTCTGTATTTAAATTTCAGAACACATATTTTGCATGAGTATAGATCGTTGTACCGAATTTTGTAAAGATCGATCGTTATTGATGATATCTCTTATAATGTAGATTACACTATCTAATAATTACTTAAGTATAAAATAAGGACTGCGCATGAGGCATACAGCCTAAAGATACAAATACAAATTAGTTAACAGAATTATTTATTTATCACCACATAAAAAGTTATAAGCTCAAGAGAATGCACTTATTTTTTTCGTGCGCAATACTTATGAATTTATATAAGCAACGCAAATCACTACCCCTTATTAGTCGATATCAAATATTATCTGTGTGTCAAATTTCATAAAAATTAATGCAGATGTTTAAGAGTTAAAAAAAATAGGTATAAAATGTAAACATTTTACGCCCGTACAATCGAGATCTTACATAGACTATAACTGGTGATACTTGTGTGTCGAATTTCTTGAAAATCGTTGCAGCTATTTGAAAGTTTTAAAAGAGTGGGCGTGGCATTTAACTACCTCCGGTACTAGTACTATCTGTTTGTCAAATTTCTTACACCTAATTTTTATAGGATTTCACAATGATAGAACATAGTTTCCTTAAATATTACATATATCAATATCGGGATATATTTTACCACAAATAAGGTTTGCAAAATACATATACGTGCATAAATCTCATATTAATGCGAACATTGGAACAAAATTTTGCAGAAATATTATTCATTTATGCATTAACTATTGCAATAAATTTTTTAAGGATCGTTCCTCTATTGACAATAGGTCCCATAAAGTAAGTAAAAATTAGGATGTAGGATCTATATGTTTAATATTGACCAAAACTGCGTGTTTTATTAAAATAGTTCTAATTGTTATAGACAAACTGCGATAACATCCCATTCCGTTGAGATTTGGATAATTAAATTTTTGAACAAATTGGCGGAGGTATCTACTTTAAAGGTTAAAACTAATGTACACAACAAATTTCGAAAATGGAAAATTATGAAAATTGTAATTTTGGGCTGAAATTTTATGAATTTTACCCATTTTGTAAAATAATTCATCAAAACAATTAATAAAATATCATTTACCTGATTATCTTTAAAACCAGCATCACCCAAACTTCTTTCATCATATTCTGAAGTCAATTCTTGACCTTGTGTTATTATACGCAATGGACCCTCACTTAATAATAAACCCAATACTGGAGCTGATACTCCCGAATTTGAAGTACCTTGTAAATTTTCCCACCTTTATAAAAGATCAAACGCGAAACTCTTTAACAGATGATGAACAAATGATTAATAATAATTTCCTTACCATTTGGAAATTTCAGCTTTTAAATCAGCTATTAAATCACAAGCATGCATATGCAAAATTGATTTTTCCGACAGACCAGCTGGTTGTAAAATAATGCGTATAGCAGGACCAGAACCTTCGTTTTTTAAATTACTATGAGAACCAATGCCCTGACCTTCAATAGCCCAGCGTCTTAAATGGAAAGCATATCGACGGCGAAATGTTTCCAAATGTGTATTCAAAAGCATTAAACCACGTTGGACACACATTAAGGCATTGTCGTCTTCATTGTTGCTAAAAATAGAAAGAAAAATTTTGTATGTTGAACGATATTTTTTGATTTTTTTAATTGTTATGATTTTTAGTTTCTGCTTTTTTTTTTTGGTTACAAATTTTAAATTTTGATCAATTATTTCGTTAATTTTAGTTTTTTTT
>MINK01000530.1:166-11531 GCA_001735545.1 Phormia regina
CAATGGTGTAGGGTATCATATGGTCGGTCTTGACCGTCTATACCTTCTTCTCTCGTTTAATTTAAAGGACTAATTTTTTATACAAGTTTTGTTTTAGGAGGTAATTCAAGATGTAGTATTTTGTTCTTTGAAGTAATGTAGAAGTTATACAGAAGTAGTTATTATGCATTAGTTCTCTAAAACGAATTTAGAATCACATTTAGTCTCTACTCCAGTAGTGTCAAAATTTTTTGTGATGCCACTAGTTTTGAGGATATTATTAAAGAATCTAAAGGGGTCCTGATTAAACGTGTCCTGATTCTTATCAAATTAATTTGTCAATGAACATTTTTTTTTAATTAGTTCTGGGTTTATGAACTCAGACTTACTAGTTTGTTGTCCATAACACTTCTTTAGATTATTTAATATCAGCATATTTGGATCCCACACACACAACCTGGCGGATTATTTTTTTTTTTATGAAGATTTGGCAACTAATAAAACCCAGCGGAATACGCTGGAAATTTAAATCTATTTTAATTTCACAACGGATTCTCAAAAGTTCTCATTTTCTCACTCTCCCTTTCTGTCAGTGTTGCCTTTAAATTTATATAAGAAAGAAAGAGATAGATAGATTCGCCTGATATTTTTTATGTATGAAATTTAAGAGAGGAAGATAATTTTTTTTTATATAAGTAGTTTTGTTGTTGCAAACAGAAAAACAAAATATTCATATATATTTTTGTCCGCTCCTGGACGCCGTCTTCATTTAATTTGCATTTCCCTCTTAGAGCGTCCGCTCCTGGACGCCGTCTTCCTTTAATATGCATTTCCCTCTTAGAGCGGAAAACAATATTGAAATCCGTTTGGTTGTGTTTGGGCTCTTAAAAAGAACAACAATTTGCATACACATATATCACTACTAGGGTTTGGGATTTCCCGTGATATTTTGTTTCCCGGGAAACGGTAATGAAAAATTCGATTTCCCGGAATTTCCGGGAAACTTAAAATATAAGAAGAAAAATAATAATAAAATTTTATAAAAAATGTTCTTTTTTTTCTATTCAATACTATAACTCAACATTATTAATCACATTTATGATTAATTAACATAGAAAACAATACTGAAGTATGGCTTCCAATTTAAAAATTTTTAAATATTTCATACAAATAAAATAAGTGCCTATTGTAAGCAAAGGTTTCAATAATTTAATGCTTTAATTCTCTTTTCAAAGTCGAATTAAATTTATCATCCCAGAGCATTCATAACAATTCAATTCATAGACCTTAATTGTTTGACTTTAATTCCTTAAGGACTACCGAAGGACCGCTTTTTCGGTTTAAATTTTTTTATCTAAAGCAAAAACCATATATTTTCATGAAAATCCGCGCACTTGTAATAAAAATATAATTCTTGTTATTTTTAAAATTTGCTGTTATACCGATCTGTGATGTATCACAGTTAATAATAATCTTTCAACTAAAATAAGTTAATATTAAATTTATAATTAAATTTGAAAAAAAAAAAAATGTATAAAATCTATTTATAGATTTATTATTTGTATACAAATAAAATATATTTTTCACTTCACATAATGAAAAAAAAAAAAAAAATACAAACAAATGTCAAGTACCAAAATCCCTTTGGTATTGTTTAAAAGTAAAATATGTTTAACACAACAGCAAAAAGAATAAAAAAGTAAATGAATATAAAAACTTAAATAAGTTTACGCACACATATACACATACAATTGTATTTTATTTAACCCTTTTACTAATTAAATTAACGCTTAACCTACTTAGTTTCCTCTGTTCAGCAATATTTCTTTATTTTATTATATTTTACTTTAACAAATTGTATAGGGACTTTAGTTAAATATTTTTATACTCTACTTATGTTACAGGGAGACAGAATCATACTTACATATATATATCATTATATTACATATTTCTTTTTACTATAATTAATACAAATTTTAATCAAAAGCAAGTCTCCTGGTTTTTTTCTTTTTAGTTTAGTTTTGAGTATGGTTTAATTAAGAAGGTGCCTTTAACTAAATAGTCACTTTGGAATTTACATAAGGATATTAATAAAAATAAAGAAATTATTGATAATAAAGGAAATAATATTATAAGCACACGTGTAAATTTTATTATAAATAGAAAACGCTAAATAATTTGTGGTGAATAATATGGATATTGTGCGCTAATTTTTAATAATAAAAATTAGAAAAAAGTAGTACCCTATGAAAATGAACAGATATTTTTGGATATGATATCTCCGATTTCAATGAAATTCTCTGCAGATATTAAGTATACAAATGTTACTTAAATTACAAATATTCTGAGTAAAGGGTCCTTCCAGTCCAAAAATATGACGTTTCAAAAATCAAAAGTCGTTTAAATTTTTCCAATAGTAACCACATTTTATTGCTCATAACTTCTAAAATATACATTGTAAAATTTGTATTTTTATTTCATTTAATAGAAAAACACATTGACTTTAAAGTAAAAGTAAAATATTTATATAATTCCAAAGTTCAAAGGTCAAAATTGGTAATATAAAGAATTAAAGTTTAATATCTCAAAAAAGGTTATTTAAAAATTCTTAAAAAGTACATGTATTGTGCCAAATATCAAGTTGAACAAAATGCAGAAAAAAGCATATTATATATTGTATGCACGCAGAGACAAAATATGGTTACAACATGATTACCACAACTATTCAATGATTATATAGCAGTTTTTCATTGATTTTAATAATACCATGTATTAAGGTAGCAGTTTTATGATAACGTATTCATGATAACAGCATTTATGATTTCGTTTAATCAATTAAATATTACGCACAATAAAAATTTTAATATGGTTCACTGAATTATAATATGTTATTAAATATTTTTATATGAAATCATATATATGAAAAATCCACACATCTAGTTTATTTTACAAGTTAATTCTACAACCATCAAATTAATTTTGGTTAATTCTATAACATTTAATATTTTTACTTGTTTAAGTCATATTTTCTTTGACACAACTATGAAATGTTTGTTTTTGAAAATAACTATATTTTCCTCAAATATAAAATAGTTGCTTTTGCCTATAATTTGTTTTCACACAACTATAATATTTTTATCGTTAATCATATTTATTTTCTGCATAACTATATACATTTTTGTGTATAAGTTCAGTAGTTTGTTAGTAGGTAAACGCAATGGTTGTGAGCAATAATTGGAATAAACAGAATGAATATTTGTGAAAATGAAAAATCATATAAATATAAAGATAATAAAAATAATATTTTAAATATATGTTATAAATTGTAAAATAATAAATTTTTAGGTTTCAAATATTCTTTTTGCAATATTCTCAAAAAACAATTTAATGAAAAAAAAAAAAAAAAATCAGATAAATGTGCTTTATTTCAAAAATATTCGGTATTGGAAGCTCGGGGATTATAAATATGACAAAATGGGATTATATATATGATATAACTGGTTTTATATATGATAAAATTGGATTATTAAGAGATAAAATTTGTTATATGATAATATATGATAAAATGGGATTATTAAATGATAAAAAAAAGTTAAATGATTAAACTGGATCATTAAATGATGAGAAATATATTAAATGGAATTGGAACTATGATTACATACAAATATATTTATTGTGGAATCATATATTACAATCATAGTATGTTGCTCTTAGTTTGTGGTCACCTGAACCATATTTTTTTTTCTGCTTGTGAAAAATTTAAAATATTTACAAAAATTATTTTGAAATTATTAAAAAAAAAAGATGGATCAAATTTTCTTAACAAATTTTTACCTTAGTTTATATTTTGTTTTATAACTTCTGTACTAAATGAGTGTTCAACATGAAAGTTCGTTTTGACGTGAAATTACTCAAAACTTAAATAAATATTTTTTTTTTTTTTTTTTTCAAAATACAAATTTATTTTAAATTATAAATTCTATTAGTATGAATAATTTTTTTGGGATTTTTATATATACACTTTCTTTGATAAATATCTTATCTTTCGCAATTAATTTTTATCATAAAGCTTTATTTTCATAATAAAACTTTGTTGAAACTCTCCACTTGTTTCTAAGAAATTCTTGCAACACAGAATTTTAATTATGAAAATGGCAGGTTTTGTTTATTGTTAATAAGATTTTTCTTATGTATTCATGTTAATGAATGTTAAAGTATTTGTGTTTTTTACGTGTTTTCATTAAGGTGGTACTTACTATTTGTATTAAAAAAAAGGGTATTTTGATTAAAAAGGAAAAAAATGGTATTAAAAATTAAACTAAATCTTACTCTTCATATGGTTCAATATACCTTTTATTGTGATTTAAGTACAAAAAAGTGTTGTAAAGACTTAGTATTTATACTACCATGAATCTGAATTGACTGAAGAACTCGGTAATTTAGAAAATTTTGTTCATGTTTGTAGAGCTGTGTTATTTATTCGAATCGTCCAAGTATTTCCAAAGTAGATTTGATTAAATCTTTGCTTAAAGTTGTGCTACCCTATTTAAGAAAATTTTACTTTTAGTTAATTTGTTTTCTATTAAATGTAGCAACATATTTTCATATACAGTTTCATTGTTTTTTAATGAAGTTTAAGTGAACTTTGCTTATTCCAGAACACGAGTATAGTTTAAGATTTTTTTTATTTAAACGTGGTTGTATTTGAATATAATTAAATTTGGTTTAAGATTTTATTGTTAAATAAGAGTCCAGGTATGGTAGAATAACAAAATCGGTAGTGAATAGAGCGATATATACCAATTAGCATATTACCCAGACAAAAAATTATTTTCTTATATTTATTACTGGCACATAACTTCAATATCCTTCGAGATTTTCTTATCCTGTTACTTTAAATGCTTCTTTATTTATGCAATGTGTTGGACAATATTAAATTTTTTTTATACTTTTATACAGAACATAAGTTGCAGAAATAAGAATTTATTTCAAAAAATGATAAAATTTTACCTAAATTTTTGAAATCTTGAAGAAAATGTATTATCCTTTTTGAAGGCAATTAATTGGGGTTAAATGGTGCTTATTTCAGAAAAAAACTGATATCAATATTTATTTTAACTATTAGTAATTATCAAAAGCAATTTTACAATTTTAAAACTGTTTATGGGGAAAATAGTAATGTCCGTCCATATGTATATACAAACGAGTTAAAAAATGGGGAAAGGTGAAATCAATCCTTTAATATTCAAATAGTAAGATAATATTCCCGATCATATGATAACCTACACAAAAATATTTATGACCTATAAAAATAAATAAATAAAAATGTAGAAACCAGTTTATTTAAAAACCAGTTCCGTCATTTGTAAACCAAACTTGGGGAATTTCAATAGCAAGATTTTCGGGGAGATTTTAGATAGTTTGATATATATTGTATATAACAGTTATGGATGGACTTCAGGACGAACGAACATGGTTTAATCGTCATCATTTCTTACAAGGACCCCGAAAATATCAACTTTTTGCTTTCCAACGAATATATATCAAATAATGGAAAATTCTTGCGAAAATTTTGTTATTGAAATTTAGCAAGATCGGTTTGTTTTTTTTTTTTTTAATTTTTGTGTTGAAAAAGCGAAATAAATCAATAACTGAGATATCAGGCAAAATACATTTTTGTTTAGTTAAGCCCTTTTTTAAGCTAAAGATTTTGATTTTTCAAACATTAATAATTTTATAAAATTTCGGTTCTTTTAGTCAACTAAATTCGTTCATAAACAAACGAGTTATGGGTCAGAAAACACGATAAAAAAAATAAATAAATAATTAAAAAAACACACACACACAAACATGCATATTAAGCATTGTAATGTAAATTTATTTATGTGAAATTATTAAAGCATACTTTAAGGCGAAAATTTTAATTGTCGGTGGAATGATGGAGAGTATAAAAGATTCTGCATGGCCTAATATAGACCTCAAACTCAGTATTATTTTTATTTTGCAAACAACACTTCGACTATAAAACAATATAGTTGTCATATGATATATATTTATACTTGAACTCTGAAATTTGTTAATATTATAATATTTAGCTTAATAATAACAAAATATTTAATATTAAATTTCATGTGACCTTCTAATTAATTATCATATACTACATTACATTATTTTTTTTTTTTCTAAATTAGCCAACATCAAAAGATTTAAGTTATTTTAGATAAAATGTTATTAAATTTTATTCTTTCTTTATAAAAAAGAAATAAAAAAGTAAATTAAATTTTACTTTTTACATACTGGTATATATATAAAAAAATTATTTAAAAAAAAACTCTCGACTTATTACAAGTGTATCATCAATAAAGTAAAACAGAAAAATATCTAAGTAAACAGAGTTATTTAAATTGCATCAAAAATATTTTTATAGAAGAAAATTTTTCTATAAGCAGATATTGAGATAAATTTATTGAATGGAAATAGAAAAAAAAATATCATAAATACCAACTTTTCGTTTAATACTTAATAATAAAGTTATTTGTTGGTATGTTTGTGTGTTTGTGTGTGTGTAACATAAACTACATAGTCTTATGTAGTTGCATATAGAAAAATGCCTTACATATAAAATCTGTTTAAAAAAATATTTCTACATTGCAAGTAACTTTTTGTAAAATCTCTATTTCCTAGGAAATTCAAAGAAAAATGAAAAAAGAAGAGACAAAAAACTTTTTCGTTATGGCTTTAAGCATTTTAGGTTTTTATTTCTTTGCAAGTTTTAAAAGAAGAAAAAACCTCAAACCCTCTTTGTATAGTTGAGTATATAGTGATACATTTAGAAACGGAAAAAAATAAGAAAACATTTTTATAAAGTTTGTGTAATTTTGAAAACATATTTTGAAATAGATATTTGTTCGCAATGTAAGACTAAATTTAATGTAAAATGTAAATGTTAGCATAGGAATCTCAATTCCGGTATATTTATAGCCAGAAATCTGATATATTTCCGTTGGATTTAGATAGTACCATAACGGCATTAAGATACAGGACGAAAATAAAAAAAAGTGTAAAATTACTCCTGTGAAAAAAACTACACTAAGGAGGTTTTAAGCATCTTTTAGAAATCTTCTTGTCATATATATAGAAATAAAAATAATTTTTTTCATGTTGAATCTATGATAAAAATTGATAAATATGACATTTTCTTAATACTTTGAACTTTAATGTGCATCAAAAATTTAATAGTAAAATTTATTATATTTTTACACATTTTTATGAATAAATTGCCCCAAAATTATTTTTTTAATTAATCCGGGTTCACACCCAGCAAAGAGATAGGAGAAGAGAATACTAAACTTTTACATTCTCTTTGCCTCTCTCGTCTACAAAGACAGAATTGCAGCAAGAAAAATTGCTGCGTGTGAACCCCGACTTATGTGCTTAATGGTGAGTTACGTAAGTGGGAACTTAATAAAACTTTATTAAAATATTGCTAAGGAGTGAAGATCGAAAAATTCTTAACATTCTTAACTTGGAAACGGTTGATCTTAGAGTTTTCATTATTTTGTTTTTAATCATTTGATAATTTAGCACAGATCTCAGAAATATATAATTTTTATGGTTCTAACCACTAATTATAAAATTGTTGACCCTTCCCTTCCTTTGTAGATTTGATAGTTGCTTCAGTAACTTTTTTGGAACAATGTGCACATCTTCTATTAATATCTTTTTTGTGCTCTTGAATTCACTTTTCACAAGAGCTCAATATTTCTCCACTGGTCTAAACTATGGACAATTTTGAAAATTCTCTTGGTACTAAAACTATGTTAGTGATTTGGTACCCCTAAAAAGAGCTTTCTTATCGTAGTAACATGTACTAAATGAGTCCAAAAATATGTGGACACGTTGTAGTTTCTTAAGAAAAGAAAAAGTCTTTTTTGCAAATATTCTTTTAAGCATATTTTGGAATTTATAGATCCGAATGTATCAAATGTTTTGCAGCAACTGAAAAACCTTGTCATGCCATGAATTTTGTAAGAAATGTTTTCTGCTTTTGGGTCCTAAACTTATCTTCAACATTGTTTCGAACATTTGTAATAAAAACCTACGTTTCTTTGTCAATTATACAACTTAAGGATTTTTGTATGAAATTTGGTTTTAATTTCCGAATCTTATCTTTGGCTTGTATTTTTTTTTTTTTTTTTTTTTTTGCAGAATTCCTGTTTAGAATTTTTAGAACTTTATATGTTATCAACTTTAACATTAGCTTTAAGGTTTCGCACAAAATAGTCGAAGCACTGGGAAAATTGTGCTGATTTTTTTACCAGATGTGTTTGGAGTTCTTTTTCAATATGCCTTCAATTTTCTGGCCTTCCTAATATTATGTGGTAATTTTTTCTTACAGAACTAGGTTTCACATCAATAGTCAAATTCTCTTGATACTGTTTAATTACATTAGAAATGGTTTTACGAACGACATTTTATTCTGAGGCCAATTTTTTGTAAAACTTATTTGGATTTTTTGAAATTTTTTAATAACTTGTAGGACGTAAATCTTTTTCGTTACTTATTTTAATGAAAATAAGCACAAATTAACATGGTTGTTATTAAAAATAATAACTGAAGTATTTTTACAACATTTTTTTTTTTAATTTAACCTTCACACAAGTATAGGTCCATAATTGGCCCCTTACCGAATTTTGGAACACATAGGTAATGATGTAGGGTATAAAATGGTTGAGCTTGATTCACTATAAACTTTTTCTCGCGTTTAGATTTAAAATTAAAAAAGAACAGTTAACCTCAGTTGACTTTATTAAACAGAGTTAAAAAATTAAAAGGCATTCACTGAAAGAAACCCTTTTTTGTAATTCAACAAAAGTCCGCAAAATAAGTGATTATAGTAATAATTTTGCATATTGCAATAAAATATTTTATTTCCAAAATCTCTTATAAATGCAGTATAAACTGAAAAGGATTACGGGTACGACTAAAACTATAAACCTATTGCAATATCTATCATAATGCATATTCGAATTTATTACATATATATAATACATTAGGATGACTCAGTTTGCAAAGATATACAATTACATCTTTATTCCTATATGGTGCATATACCATATATATGGTATAAACATGGTTACAACATGATCACTACAACTATTCAATGATTACAGAGCAGGTTCTTGTTGATTTCAATAATGATTCTGTTTAATCATCTAATGATTACCCATAATCAAAATTTTAATAGGATTCACTGAATTATAAATATTTTTGTATGAAATGATGAATGGGATAATATATATGATGAAATTAGTTAATATGAAAAAATTATTTTATATATATGATAACATAGGATCATTAAATAATAAAAATCATGGTGGAAGCAATGATTAAGAAAGTAAGGTTATAAAATTTACTAATAATTTATTAAATGGAATCATAATAATAATTATGTACAAATATACTTATTGTAACCTAAAATCATATATTACAATCATAGTATGTTGCTCTCAGTTTATGGTCACCTGAACTATATTTTTTTTCTGCGTGTGGTTACAAGGTAACAAAGCTTATGACAGTCTTTAGTATTTTCGTTTTTTTTTTTTTTTTTTAAATGGCATTTTTTTTTTTTTTTTTTTTTTTTTTAATGGCACATTTTAAAAGTTTTATTTTGGTTAAAGGTTTCTCTTAATTATTCCAAGAAAAGTTTATTATATAAAATTCCTCCTAACTATTAAAAAATTCCAAGTAATTGAATTACAGCTAATTTTGAAAAATAAACAATACTTTTAGATAGAAATGTTATTTCAACCATATTACATTGAATAAACAATTTTCGATAATCACAGTATAATTTCCTTATGTAAATTTTTAGTAATTTTTTTATTATTTAATAAATTTTGTTTGAACACTACTAATACACAAACCTACACTCATATATACTACATACATTCATACATAAATGTTACTTTATTTATATGCCGGATTATTAATAGAAATACATTTCATTCATAATTTGTTGCTGCTACTTTAACATATAGAGAGTGTATACTGTAAATGGCATATATATGTAATAATTACTCTTTTAATATATCAAATCTCTTTTGCTGTTGCTGTTAACTTAATTTAACTTAATGCTACTCACAATGTTATAGATAACAGGAGAAGAAATAAATAGGACAAAATGTTAAATAAAATATCCTGTTTTTCAAATACCAACAGTTAATATTCAACTGTTGCGGTAAATATAAGGATATCAGTGTTTATAAGCGGATAATTTCAAAAATAAAATAAAAATACGTTAAATATTAAATTTGAAATAAAAAAAAAAAAAATACCAACAAATGCTAATTAGTTTTTGTTTTCAGAATATTACAATAATACATATGAATTACAAATTATCAAAATACTATTAACAAAATGAAATAAGCTCAATGCTATTAGCAATTTAATAAATAATTTAATTTAAAATACAAAAAAATACTTGTTTAAAAGTGATAAAATTGTAAATTATTAGCTAAACAGATAATTTTTTTTTTAATTGTTGTGTCAGTTATAAAAATAAAATTTTAATTTGTTGCAAACAAACAAAAAGCATATAAATAATTAAATCTATTATCTAATACATGAATATCATATTAACTTATAATTCAATTTTATAATTAGTTTTTCCTGAAAAAAAAAATTAAATAAAAGTTTTAAATAAAATAATTTCATTTATATGTGTGAAAGTTAAAAAGCGCACAATTGTTGTGGAGTGTTTTTTGTGTAAAGGTGTTAGTGTGAAAAACCTTTTATATCTACCACATTTGTCATTGGCTAAATTGTTGCATGAAAAATTGTCATGTCTTACTGAAATTAAATCAACATGTAAGTGTTAAATAAATATTTTATAAATCAGCAAGACAAAATATATATATGTGTGTGTACGTACATATATTTTTGCAATTTAATTGAAAATGTGTGTTAAATTTGTGTTTATTGTTAAAAAGAAAGATATTGTAATTATGTCATACAATACTGGTGTTGTTTTTGTTTAATGTTATTTATACTTGTAAATAATATAAAATTATATTTGTAGGAGGTCTTTTGGAGAGTGAAAAATATAAATATTTGTAATTTTTATATGGTAAAGTTGGTTTGTTAATTGGAAATATAAATGTTATAATATATGTAATTTTTATACATTTACATATAAATATTTTAATGTGAGATTGACTAAAAGGTTTCAAACAGTTTATTTTAAATAAAAATTATTATATAAAAAATATATAATGCGATTAAAAAAATATGTGAATAAACAAAATCGTAATTTAGCACATAGATAAATAAATAAATAAATAAATAAATAAATAAATAAATAAATAAATAAATAAATAAATAAATA
>MINK01000531.1:9194-20558 GCA_001735545.1 Phormia regina
TGGTTCATCGTTTTACCACTTGTACGAGTATTGTCTGTCTGTTGGTCTTATTTATTGTTTTCTTTCTTTAAATATTCAATAAGTGACACTTGACCTTCTATTTAGATCTACTTGTTCTATATTACACACAAGTATTTAAACTCTTTACAAAAGAATAATTATTTTTCAAAAATAAAAGACAATATTACAAAATAACGATGCACTCATTGACAAAATTTAACGAAAGTATAGAATTCAAATGGGGAGTAACAAAATGATGATGAATGTTAGACAGTCAGGAGGGCGGGCGGTCGTGTGGTCTTGCCGGCTGGTTTGTTGGTAATTTATTTGGTTAATTGACACCATTAATTAATTACTTAATTGATTTATTATTTAGTAACGCGTTTTGGGGATTTACTTTAAATTATGTGATTTTCATGCGATTCTTTTTAATAAAAAAAAACACATTCTTTTGTTTCGAAAATATTTTTAAGGTTCATGCTTTGGATTAAAATTGTAACGATGACTTTTTAAAGGGAATTGTTTTGTTGTCAACTTTTCTTTCTAGTTGGAATAATTCGGGCTATTGTGTGGTTTAGAAATCAACAAAAGAAAGTAACTGTATAAATTGGTTTTCATTTATGGATCAATGCGTTTGATGTAGAATGATGGTGGTGGTGATGATGTTGATGATAATGGTTGATACGCTGGTTGAGGATTGAAATGAAGATATGGACCTATATATTTGAAGTTATGGATGAACATTTAGGATTTACGTAGTG
This sequence comes from Phormia regina, assembly GCA_001735545.1. NCBI lineage: Eukaryota > Metazoa > Arthropoda > Insecta > Diptera > Calliphoridae > Phormia > Phormia regina. The sequence goes on from MINK01000531.1 coordinate 9,956, forward strand.
TAAGGCTGACCAGCAATACACCCACGGCTAGATAATTACCATTGCTTTCGGATCTTGAGTAAGAGGGTCGTGTATATGACGGCAACTCCGTAGTGGCATTATAGCCATTCGAGGCGGCTGCTGTTGATTGAGCATCTTCACTAGCGGTGGCTGGTACGGTGACCGCTGCGGGAGCACTATATACACTGGCCGATCGTGTGCCAGTGTTAAGAGGAGCTGTTATAGCTGTTCTCCAATCATTGCTGGTATTGGCCGTTTCATTTTTCAACTTGGTGTTTGTGGTACTCTGGCTGGCCAGACTTGTGGAGGCTGTGGCATTACTTACAGTATTACCGGTAGCTGTTGTAGTGTCCATGCGTGTAATGGTTTCGATGGAAGTGGAACTACCATAGATGTAGCTGGTTTTATCTTTGTTAGAAGCAGTCGAACTCTGATAGGTGGTACTGGAATTAGTAGCAATCGATGCATTTTGAGGAGGTGGTGGCGGTGGTCTAGATGGTGGTGGCGGCGATTTAAAATTGCTATCTGTGCGAGCATTTATGCGTGACGAAATCGACGACGAAGAGATTGAAGATGAAGATGTAGTGGATACACCTCCTATGGTTGTGGTGGTAGTGCTGTTTTTCATGGCACCTTTATCGAAAGGATTGACACGTTCTTGTGGTTCAAAATTGGTGACTGGTTTGTATTTAGATTCTTGTTCGTAGTTGTCTAAAACGCTGGAAGAGGGCTTACTGCTGGAACTCACACTACCGGCGGTTAGTGTGGATGTGGATGAAGTGTCCGAACGAGCATCAACAGGTTTATCGGCAGGTTTGGGTGAGGGTTGTGTAGAGATTACAGAATCACCCAGACCCGAAGAAGCTGAAGTGCTCGATTTTCCAGATGTAAATGAAAATTGTTTGCCCAAGAACGAGCTACCGGCACTGGTGAGACCACTGACGCTTATGCCACCTACGCCACTGGTAGGGGCACTACCACCACCACTACCAGTCTCACCAGTCATGCTATGACCCGATTCACTCGCTGTTCTTCCGCGTTTTTTGTTGGCTAATTCCTACATGTCACCAAATATGCCCGCAAAGGTCTTTCTAAGGTTCTTCATGGTGTCCTCCGCATCCTCGACTACTGAGCTTTGAGTTTGCGGAGGACGTTGAGCGGTCCTGGAAGCAGATGAAATATTCGAAGCCTGTGAAGTTTGAGAATCACGTCGGGGTAGACCACCGGCTGGAGCGCTTGTTGTAGATGCAGCTCCATTTTCTTCGGGTACTTCCGATATACTACTGCGACTGCTTAGACGACCAATTGAGCCTACAGCTGGTGAAGTACGTTCGGGTATGGGTGGTGGGCCACCCATGGGAGCTGGTCTTGGTCCAGTGGGAGCTACAGGTGGAGGACCCATTTCATCGGTAGGACTTTGACCACGTGAAGACACCGATGAACGTGATGGTAATTTACCATAATTACCTCCTGTCGATTGTTGTTGATGCATGCCAGGACGACAGACATTCTACAGGGAATTTTGAGAGAGATGTTAATAAAATGTGTACTTTTGTTGTTGTAATTTTTTTTACCTGCATACGAGAAGTCACTAGATCAGCAATTTGCCTACGATCATCTTCTTGTGAGTCACCCATTAAAGCGAATGTACTATCGGATGCTTTGATTATATACTCCCGACCATCTTTACCCACAACAACAGAAACTCCGCATACCTCCATTCCGCCAAAGAGTTCAGAGATCTGAAAGAAAATGAAAATTATAAAAAAGTGGTATTAATCTTTTTAACATAAGACGTTGTTATGTTAAGAAAGGAAAATTTGATCGCTTAAGAGATATCGAAAGACGTGTTTGTATAAATCCCACTTTTGGAATTTTAGACGGTTTTAATTCGGGATTTATTATTCCAAACTATTACGTTTTTTTAGACCACATTTTTATTTTATATATTTATCACGTATATGTTCAAATCGTAAATGATTTTTAATACCAATTGGTATCAAGTTGATACCATTTCAGTATTAAAATATATTTATATTTTAAAAATTTATGAATGATGAATGAAATGATAAATATTTTGTGGTCTAGCTGACATAATTCTTAACCATTTATATAAAAAAGTCAATGGTAGAAAAAAATCCTTTAATAGAATAAAATACATTGTATTTTTACTTTGTAAATTTTTTTGTTGATATTGTAGATATTTTCCTATTCCAAAGATATTTGATTTTCATAGAATTTTAATCTTTTACTTACTTCATCTACCCAGGTTTTATATTTTTCAGTTAGAGTAATTTGTTCCAGCATAGCTGAACCCTGATTAGTTTTCCAATTTCCAGTAATAGATTTGCGCCTATAAAATAAATAAATAAATGTGTTAAACAATTTCTAAATTTAATAAAAGAAAAAAATAATAATAAACATTAATATTAACATAGACATTTAGAGCTTAAAATTCTAGAGGCAGATAGGTTATTTCCCTCCAAGATTTGCTTATTTGTATTAATGAAACATAAATATCTTATACAAATCTGTTCAAATTATTATCTAAAACAAATTATTTTATTTATTTTATATACAGAAAAGCATGGTAAATATTTTAGCACTAATTAACCCTAGAATACTAACGATAATTTTTTATATGTTAATAACGAAACGTACACATGTGTCCTCCTCTAAAACACTTATGTATATTTTTTTGTTTGTTTATACCGGAAGTATAAACGAAAAACATTCTACCAATGACAAGAATAGGTCATCGCTAAGTACTTTCTTTCGGATGACAACGTAGTGTTAAATTTTGTGACTTTTTACAGTTCTTACATAATTACTTATGTTATCTGTTCTAAATGTTCAAGATAATATAAATTAGATTTCCATTTTCCAGTTGTCTCTCCTTCTTATCTTCATATCCAAAATTCAAATACAAAAATATTTTGATAATAAAATATTACATTTTATTTATCAAACCAAGAGAATGCGCTTAAATTTTAAATAACTATAGGATATTTGTTTTCTCTTTACAGATTACTCATCTACTTACATAAATGCCTTGTAATTGTTGCCAATCTTTTGAATGTGTACATCGAACTTTGCATCAATGTATGGTTCAATAGTGCAATAGCAATGGCCTTCAAAACCGGTGCCAGTTACAAGGCCGGCTGCATCTTGCAGACCCATTTGATTTTCAAAACGTGCTGTAGCCATACCGCCATGACAATGGCCTGCCTTTAAAACACACGGGAATTTAGTCCAATTAAGCTGGAAATAGATAAAAAAAAAAGAAACGAATGAAATTTTGTTGGTAAAATAAATAAAATAAAAAATGTATGAGTACTTAATGTAATTTGCTGATAAAAGAGGGAGCAATTAGTTCAATTTTTGTTTTGAAAACAAACTTACTCTTACTTATGTATGTTTGTATGTGTGCTATTTGTTTGATTGTTTGTTAGTATTATGTATTTTATGGTTATTAATATTTTGGCTAAAAGCCAAAAAATATTAAAACCAAGTTGCAAGTGCAACAAAATATAAATAAGAAAACCCAACATTAGTAACAACTACAACAACAAGAACAACAACAGCTAAAATAATCGTGTAATAATAAGTTCATCATCATTATTGAATGAGCTGGTTGCTACCAAGAAATTGTATTATTAATTATTCACCATTGAATGGCATACAATGGATGGATATTTAGGCATGAAACAAAGTGTTTTGTTTGCCAATAAAAATAATTATTATAACATTATTTCTATTATGATAAAATTCCCTAAACGATACAGGGGTTCAATTATTTTACACAAGTGTTTTCCTAAGTGAGATTCAAAAAAGGTGACACTTGCTTTATAAATAAGGTTTGAAAAACATAAACGGATACTTCATTTACGTGTTTTTCTTATAACACGGTTCAATAATATTGATCATATTTATAAACAAAATATATATAATTTTTAATTTTGATCAATTGTGATTGCATCGATCCCTTTTGAAATCTAGTTTTGGCAATCAATGGCATTTTCACAAAAATTACTAATTTAAGAAGAATTTTTATCAGTTGATCTTAAAGATATATAGATATAGTTATCTCAAACACTAGGAAAATGTTGGTTCTTTTCTATCACGTCACATTTTAAACACAAAGAAAATGTGCTATATAAATGTAATACGTACTGCTCCATTCTCTAACCTGTCACGCATAGTCTCTAGAAGTCTATATAATACTATAAAAAAAAATGTTATTTGTGTCGAATATTAAGTGGATACTAACATTTGTATTAGATTTATGCGCGTTAATGTGATTTCCTGAGGAAGGGGTTATATGGGAGCTATAGTCAATTGTGGACAGATTTTCATATATTTTGGCACAAATATTGACTCTTTTATAGAACTACTTTTCACCGACTTTCGTTAAAATATTTCTTTTTTAAGACGTTTTTGAGTTATTGAAACACTATTTCCGGGAGACATTTGTATTGAGGCTAGGTGAAATAATGGACCGATCACAACCAATTTCAATAGGCTTTGTCCATATAACATAAAAATCCCACGTACATTGAATTATCTTGAAAATTTCGACCAGTACTTTGTGCACAAGGTTTATAGGGACAGACAGCCGTCCTGCCAGCTAGACACATCGTTAGATCGATTCAAAACAATGATTCTGAGTCGATTAGTACACTGCTGGATAATTATTTCTATGCGTTACAAACATCAGCACAACCACCTAAGTTGGTGTAGGGTATAATGTGGTGTAAGGAGAGTGTGTGCAATTTTTGCAGTTACATTATCTTTAACAAGAAGTAAGTTACCATCTCTTAGAAATTAGTAGCATGTTTTTACTAATGAGGTGAAGTGCTCTAAGAAAAGCAAAGCAAGAAATATATTTTGGGTTTAAAGGTTTTAAGAGTTGGAAGTGCGGGGAAGTCTAAAGTGATAATTTTTTCACTCTTTAAAGGAATTTATTAAAACATATGTTACATATTCTTGAACGTTACTATTAGGATTATAAAATAGTAAAAAAATAGTTGATCAATTCCAAAATACATTAAAGTTATCACAGAAAATATTTAGAAGAGTGTTGAAAAAAAAACAGTTAATCACATCTACCTCCGAACATATGTATATTTAAAATTTAATAAGTGAAAGATCTGTGATACAGCAAAAAATAATAATAAATTATTAAAACAAAAAGTTTTACTTCGTTTTCAAGATAATTGACATAAATGAATGTGCCACTATGTCGAATGCTTCCCCTTCCACACTCCATATTTTCGTCTTACGCTAGATAATTGTCGAAATTACAAATGGAATGTCAAACTTATTAATTAATTAATAAATAATTTTTGTAAAATTATTTGTATTCTTTTGCATGTTTTGAGCTTTTCAGCATATTTAATTTTTGAAAAACATAAGCATTTATATTTTTTATAGACTTTCAGCCGTATTCATACATTATTTTTTTATGAATATGGCTGTTTAACTTTAAGTGCACACCCATAATGTCTCTAAAAACGTGTGAAACAACTATAATTTTTTTTTTTTTTAAATTTTAATTAGATGGCGTTCTTGGAATGTGTCGGTGTTATACGCCGCCACTTAATAATTTTAAAATTGTATTTCAATTAATTACTCAAAACATTTTATTGATTTAGTTAAGTGCTGAAAATATATTTTCAACTCGTAAATGTTTTTCCTTCTTCTTAACTGTATAAATATATATAAATATTGTTTTCTTTTTTATTTCAATAGAATTTCCTCGAAGCAAAATTGATTCATTTTTTCAAAAATAACGTCAGTATGTAAAATTAAAACTGATATTATATTTTTAATTTAATTATTTATTTGTTTTTTTGCTTTTAAATACACATTTTCGCTAAAGTATACACAGATGTAAAAATTGTTTTCAATGAATAGTAGTGAATAAACAAAAAAGGAAATTTATTGTATATTTTCTTTTTAATTCATCATATTTGTTTAAATGCATAAATGCAATGTGTGTAGGTATTCCTACGATCTTGGCAATGAAATAGCACTTAGATTAAATTAAATGAATGTATAAATATTTAGACATTTTTTCTTAAATATTGAAAATTAAACCTTAAAGGGGAAGAAGTGGAAAAAAATTATTATAAATATATAAGTGATCAATATATTTGAAGGTGAATTATAAATTATTATATATGAACATTTGTATATTTACGTATATTTTTTAAATTTTTGCTGAGATATATTTTAATATTTTTTTTCTTATTTTTAGTCAGGATAAATATCTCTTAAATGTAAGTGTAAGTTTTTATAATTTAAATTTAATATATATTTGTATAACAAATTTTAATATGAAATAATATCTTGTGCACCCTTTTATCCATTTGAGGTTTAACTTCAAACACAAACATTCCTTTAAGTCATAACACAAACGCATTTGTAATTTTTTTCTTTTTTGCCCACATTCATAACTTAAATTTCCATTTATGAGCGTAGAGTTGAGGGGAGGGTTTATCCGACTAACTGACTGACTGACTGAATGATATGTATGTGTTACGTTTCAGTTTTATTTTCATATTTGATGATGTCATTAAATTGCTAATAAAAAACAGGCATTTTTGATATCAATAAGTAAATTGTGACGCTTAGACAATGGGACCAAAATATGAAAAATATGAGGAGATATATAGAAGTATTTCATATAATATATCCTAAAAAAAAAACCATTAACAAAAAATAAATTTGCTATTCCTTTGTAATTTATTTCATATTTATATAGGAGTATAAGCTGAAACGATCTATAGGAAGGTCACTGACAAACTTGAATTTGCAACTTTAAGTTGTAATCTGAAAAAGATTTAAAAAAAATGTATTCAAATAAAAATATGAATTAAAAAAAATGGTTTGTTGCTAGATTTTCCAATTTCTTTAAATATCTTACAATAATTTTTGTATTCTGAAGTTGAAGTTTTCAAAATCGTTTCATAATTTGCGTTCATGGAAGGCCCACTACTAAAGGGTAAAACTGATAATACTTTTTTCAGTTATATTTTAGTTTATAATTCTGCTGAAGTTGTAGATAAAAATTAAATTAAAGAAATTTTTATTTCAAATTAAACAAGCAAAAAATGTGAAAGACATAAAATGAAGATAAGATTCCCAAGAAATTAATTGAAATTTGAACTGCTGATGTTAGTAACGAAGCAGATGTGAATAATTTTTGCAGTGAATCACACAGAACTCATGGATTTAAGGTCTTCTAAAAATATGGAATATTCATGTGCCTAAAGTAGATATGTACTATACATACATAGTACATAGTGTGAATAGATTATAACCAGTAGATTTCAGAAATATTTATTCTATGTGTAGATATAATCTAGAATCGGTGATATATAATTTTGAGAAATGTACTTTTTCACTACGAATAAAAGGAGAAAAATTCAACTTTTAAGTGGGTCCAATGGATATTAATAGTAAACATCGGGAGATTGTAAGAAGCCTAGAATTATTTGATTTAGTTTTAATTTGGTCATTATGAAAATATTAAAAAGTATGGAATTAAGTTGACTCTAGTCTTACAAGCCAATATAAATAGTATCAACAACAAAGTGGTGGAATTAGATAAAAAAAAATATTTGTTCTCTGTTCAGATTAAAATAGAAACCAAAAATATATAATTTTAATAAATATATTTTTCAATATGAAATATGAGCATAATTTTAGGAGTGAAACATTTCAGAAATTTTTGGTTCACATTCAAACTTAAAATTATACCTTTTACAATTTATACAATTCAATTTAGAAGTTTTATATGTCCAACAGACATAAAATATATTACGGACATAGTGGAAGTGAGCAAAGATTATTAAATATGAGTTTTAATTTAGGAAAGGATACATAAAAATATATAAAAAAATCGAAAAAGTTTTTTCTCTCTAGCAAATATGAGTTGTAGCTAGTGCTAGCGGATTCTCGAAATGTATGCTCAATGTACAAATTAGTGTTAGAGTGTTAGAGCTTAAATGATTGAGAATTTGAAGAGTGAGTTTATGGCATATAAGCTTTCAGATTTTATAAGTTTTTAGTTTAATATTTGCTATCTTAAGAACTTCATCAATTTGATAATTTTTTATAAAATCAACAGTAATTAATTTAAAAAAAAATAGCAACATTTTTTTATCATTATTTAACGAAAAAAAAAAAAAATTAAATAACAAAAAGGACTTAGTGTTGTTATCTCCCTTCATCTTGCCCACTGTAGCCGGTATGTACAATTCGTTCATAACAATAACATAAAAGTGACGATGACAACAAAACGTTATTCATACAAATTATTGGCCATAAAAATAAAGCAAAAAAACTCAGCAAATCCGCTTAATGTGACAACACATGAACAATATTGGCAAAATTTAGCTAAATACGACAACAAACATACGATGAATAAACACAAATATAATATTTAATGCATAATGATCGCGATCATTTTTTATATCGGGAGTCACAATCCTAAGATAGACTGACTGACATACAGACAGTGTTTACAAACAATTTTATTTTACTCACGAAATGAGAGTGAATTTTGTTGTCACTAATACGTGTGTGAGTGTGTGTTTTTATAAATGTAAATTGTTGTTTTTTTTTATATGTTCTTGTTGCTTATAGATACAAGTGCAATGCAATTTGTTGTATATGCGGTTAATGTGTTAGGAATAAATATATGTACATTGAAAGAAATAATTAAAACAATTTAAATAGTTTTGCCTTTAAAACCAGTTCATTTATTTTAGGCATTAAAACTCGTATGAAGAGAAATCGATTGGGGAAAAAATAAATATTAAAAATTTCAATAATTTGAAAATGCAGTTGATATCATTAGTCGTTGGACTATTTTATTAGAACACTTTGTTTTTTTTTTTCACTGTAAGATTTTGGAACATTTTGAGGTATAAAAGATTCTTTTTTTTTAACTAATTTTGTTTCACTATTTTTTTCAGTGTAGTTTATAAGTGTATTTTCTTAGAGATCATGAAAATGGAAAACAACTTTATAGAACCCAACATTAGAAACAACAAAATTAGTCCATATATTAGCTATTAGAGCATTAATGCATATTTATTGTTCGGTTATTTATGTTTTCATTTGCTCATAGTAGCAAATCAACTATTAGTTTCACTCACTTAAATCGGCAATATTTTGTTTGTTTGTTTGTTTTTTTTGTTTTTTGCCGATTTCTATTTAATAACAAATCGTTTTACATCGTGTTTGATGACGACGACAACAACAACGATGATCATGATGATTAACACAATAATAATAATAATAATTTTAGGAGATTTTGTCTCCGCCGATCGATTTAAAATCAAAACAAAACAAAGACGAACAATATCGAACGACGAGTATTTGCTGCTCTGCTCAGATCAGCACAAATATTCGTATTCATAGAAGTAATTTTTATATGTGTGGCATGTGAGAAAAAGAAATCATTTAGTAGTGAACGCGGCGAGATGTCAGATTGAATTGTGACGGGGAGAAATAAGTATATGGGAGGGTATTCTTAAAAGTTTGTGTAAATTTGTCTAGAAATCTTAGGAATATGAAAAATATATTTTTTTTTTTTGCAAAGTTTTAATGTCAGTAGTTTAAAGGGAAGAAACCTAAGATAAATAGATTTCGAAATAAAGTAGACTCGCGGAAACGTGAACTAATTGTTCACGTTTTCGCAAGTGCACTGTACTAATATTTTTTATGTCTAAATTTGAAATACATCATTTTGAAAAATGTATTCCTTTTCACTATGAATATATATTTTTCGAGTGGCTCCATGGGTATTGGGAGCAGATAGGAATCGGGTCAGAGGCAAAATATATATAATTTTGAAAATTTTGATTTTCATAAAATATATAAGAATCTGAATTTTTTCAAATGTTTCTAGTAGGTATTGGGAATAAATATTAATCGAGTGTATAGAAATAGTTTAGGATTAGTAGATTCTAAATATCAGGCCTGTCACAGAATTAATTTCGTATTTTGCTTAAAAAAAAAATAAAATAAAATAAACATGTAATAAAGGAATTGTTTGGAGTGCAAATCACAAGTCAATTCTACTTCGAAAATTTCAAGTGATTTCATTCCGAAAAATTTCTTCGTTTCATGTTTTTTTGAAAAAGCAAAATTCGTAATGGTTTCCTGTGACAGACCTGCATAATATGGCCAACTGAGTTGGATAATAGGCATAGTGTGAGTAGAATTAAATTGTCTATACAAGGTCCATATATTAGTCTTTTAAAACTATAAGACAATATAATTTTGAATTGATTTTGAAGGTACTCCACCAATTTGATAATAGACAGATTTTAAAAGATTACTTTTTAAAAATACTTTTCATTCTGCCCTCATAAATATGAGTAAATATTGTCTTTAGATTTTGTTTGTTGTTATTGGTTTGTGAGGCTTGTAAGAATTTTCGTTTTTCAATTACCACTCGTAGTATAAACAATGAAACAGTTGATAATTTCATTCAGTCGTGAATTTCTTATAAAACGGTCAAGTCTTCGCAAACACAACAACATTCAACGTTGTTGCTGCTGCAGTCGTTCGTAGTTTTTCTTAATAC
>MINK01000531.1:20630-33750 GCA_001735545.1 Phormia regina
TTTTTTTTTTTTTTTTTTTTTTGAAAATTTAAAAAATTTATTAGATTTTCTTTTAAATATTGAATATTGCCCATTTTATAGCTACATATACATATATTTCATAGCGAATGCAGTGTCTTGTGCCTTGTGTCTTGTCATTTTTGGGGGAGATACTGCCAATAAACAAATAAATGAATTTTGTTGTATGGATTTAAATGGAATTAAAATTGATTTAAAAATAAACTAAAGCAAAAAACAAAAAGTTTGGATTTTAAATTAAAAGAAAGAGAATATCAATATCAACATTAACATTAACAACAAAATAACAAATTAAAAACTATTCATTTTGTTTGATTAGGGTAAGTTGTTGCGAACAAAAATAATAATTTTTTATGTCTAAATAGTGCGTGTGTTTTATTTTTCGTTTGATTTGAAGTAGAAACTGAAAGTGTTATTTGTTTTATAGTCGAGTGTTTGTTGAGATTCTTTAAAAGAATGCTTTCAATTTTTTTTTTTTTTTTGAGATAATGTAATTAGAAATTTTAAGAGTTGAATTAGGTAGTGGAGATGATTTTGAGATCATATCTAAATTTTTGTAATTACTTAAAACGGGATCCAATTTAAAGCAAATTCCAATGAAATAACTTGAAAATATTAAGGAAAACTGTTTTTTTATTAATCAACACTTGAGAGCGTTCAATTTGAGTTTTGACCCAGAATGTAAATAATTAAGAGTAAGATTGTTGTGATATTTTAAATTGCAATCTTTTATTTTCCTTATATATTGTTTTATACTTTTATTCATAAACCTTTTATTTAATAAATTATTTTTGTGATCTATGCAAGTTGTTTCTGCACTAACAATCTTAAGTCAATTTTAGATTTTAAGATTGTTTTAGAAAACAGAATAATATAATTTTTTAACGAAATTAAAATATTTTAAATATATTTGACATACATAACTAATTAATTATTTGATGTCCTCTTTTCAAATGAAACTAAAGTTTTAAAAGTCGTTAAAATCAGTTAAAGACTCGAAAGGTTATTAAATATTTTATAAAGTTTATTAAACAATTCTTCAAATATTTTTCGTTTGGTTAAATTAGATAGTATATTTTATTTGGTGCATACTTTCGGGGGCATAAATGTAAAATGTTTAGGAAAGTTGACAAAAATTAATAAAAATTTAACACATCAATTGTGAAAAACAAATCAGATATATGCAACTATGAACCGATTTTAAATATTTTCTTTATAACTTAAAAAAGTATTTGTTTTAAAAAAAATTAAATTCGTTTCAATATAATTTTGAAAATTTGAAGAAAAACATTTTTGGATATTTAATATTTTTCTTAATTTGGCATTAATATATTAATACTAATTTTTCTGTTAGATTATTTAACCTAAAAGAAATTGTGACAATCTACCAGTATATTAGGTGACAGTTGTGGATTTGTTAAAAACGCTTTTGTTTTCCATTGATTTGATAGATTTGTTTGAAATTTAAATTTTTGAATTCTTCATAAATTATTTTATAACATTTGAAAAAATTATTCTATTACTTATAACAAATTCGAATGTATTTGGATTCACATTTATAAAATATGTTTTCGTATATAGAAATAAAAAGGTAGCTCCGCTCTCACATTTTGTCGCCATGATAACCAATTGACTTTGAAGCCAATAATAATTTTATTCTTTCAGATTGTGCTATAAAGATTCAAAGTCTCGTTATATATTATATATTTGTTATTTGTTAGCCGATCAGAATAAGATTTAATATACATTTAAATTACACGTAGCAAAAAATATTCCTAAAATGAATTTCCCTTTTTATTTTTGTGGCATAGCTTTTTTATTTATTTATACAAAGAAGTCAAAAGTAAAAAAGGTCTGTGAGAGTGGTCTAATATTTATATCATGATTATAAAAAAACTCAGCTGTAAATAATCAAATACTTATTTAAATTTAAACATAATTGAAAAAAAAAACACGTAATTTTCTTTAAAATGATATATAATATTCTTATTTTTTACTTTTCCTGTAAATGGAATAGAATGCATTGGAAATTAATAGATTTTTATATTTTTTATTTTTTTTTTTATCAATCTTAATCTAAAATAAATGTACTAAGAATAATAAAAGGAAGCATTTTAGTATGTTACTGAATTTAAAATGTATTTATTCAATTCATATTTTAGGGGCTCATTTCTTATATATAATAATTCGCGCCTAGTAGTATGCTATTAAAACTTCTTCATTGTTTCTTACAATGGTAATCTGTTACAGTAGAAAAATCACACTAGAAGTTAAATAAGTTTAATAAGAGTTTTTGATTTTAACAACATTATTAAACAATTTTTTTTTCCAATGTTTAAATTTTAAAAGATATTTTTATTGTTAATGTAATAAGTCTCTAAAATTGCACAAAAACTGCTTTGCTCCAAAAAGTATGCTCTAAGTAAAATATAAATAAAATAGTGTTTTCAAATGCATGAATAACATTTGTCGATTTTTAAAACAAATAATGTCATCATGTTGAATAAATAATTGTTTATATTTGTAAAAAAATCAACTTAAAAATATAAAATCGATATATTTTTTTTTTTTTGAATTTTCGGTATTTTGAGGACAATCCACATTAGATCGTTTTTAGATAGAAACAAAAATTGATATTTTGTGTCACAATGTTATATTTAAATGCTCCTAAAATGTTGTCCATGACTGTAAAATAAACTATAAAATTTTGCAATGCACTTGTTGCAATTAAATTAGCAAAACGATAGAATTCTATTAGACACTGATTATACATGCTACACTACGTACTATATGTCTATATGTATTATGAAATACATATATCCGTGAGTGTGTTTTTTTATCTAATGTGTGTGAGTATACATATGTCAATGGTCACCGAAATTGTTGTTATTATTTGTTACTCATCGTATTTTTGTTTTCCTCTTCTTCATCTGTTTATTTAGATTTTGAGTGATTAGTCGTCAAACTAAAATGTTCGTACAGGCGCACATACAAAGGGCGGTTGTTGACGTTGTATTTGAGAAGTTGTTGCTGCTGCTGTTGGTGTTTCTTGTACGCTTTTCTGTTTTACATCATGTGTCTGTCTAATAATTTTTTCTATATATTTTTTTTTTGTTGTCCAAATTCACAACAGAAGACAACCTCGAAATAGCTCATAAATTTGCCACTCAAAAAAATGTTTTGTTGCTGTTGCTGTTGTTTGGTTTGGTTTGTTTCATTAGATATATGAATGCTGTTGTATTTTATTCCATGGTATTCTTAAATATATATATTTAATATCATGGTTTTGTTGTTTCTAATATACATGCATGTGTATAGAGGGCGGATTTACTTGCATTTATGTGTAAAAATTATGCTCCTAAGATATGCTTTTAGAAATTAACATTTTTAGAATACATTGTGAATCTTTTGAAAACATATTTGATGGGGTTTACTTTAAATCGATAAATCTATGAAATTAACATAAATATTTGTTGTTTTCCGTTTGGAAAAGCAGTAAGAAAGTTTGGTAGAGCAATAAGGGAAACAAAATAATTAGGAGTAAAATTTTCTTCTTTTAATATTTTTAAAATGAGTCCCCACAATATGTTATAATAACATATTGTGGGGACACTAAAATTTTTAATAATTTAGACTTGTGTAAATGCTAATTTTTAGAATCATATTTTAGGGGCTTATTTTTTGTTACATCTAAATACAAGTAGATCCTTCTAAATACAAGTGTATAAATTTAAATTGTTGTTTTTTTTAAATAAATCAATATTTCTCGCGAAAAAAAACAAACTGTTTTATGTTGTTTGCCACTGTAGACAACATAAAGATACAAAATAAGCTGCCAATAATTAATTTTCTATTTTTAGTAAATTTATATTGTTGCTATTATTGTTGTATGCTATAGGATTAAACAAAATCAAATAAAATAGCAACGACAAAAAACTGTGTTGTTTATTATTATTATTATTTTTTTCTTGCTACGACAATATTTTGGTTTTGTTTGTGTTTGTATTTTTATTTTTTAGACATTTATGTGTTTTTTGCGGCATAAGTAAAAGAAATGACAGCGAAAATAAAGTAAATATTTAGAAAAATATTTTTTATTTAATTTAAACAAATTATAAAAAGAAAATTATTGTAGCAAAATAAAAATATATATATATTTAAACATACAAAAACCACCTACTAAAATTATTATTATTATTACATGATTTTAAAACGTAATGTGGAACTTTTGCGTGTTACTCATACGCCTGGGTGGCGGTTATTTAAAAAAAAAATCAAACATTTTGTGTTTTTATTTTTTTATTATATTTATTGTTGACTTAATTTTGTTGCCAATTTTTTAATATTTTATTAAGATTATTTGTTTTATTTGATTTTGTTTTTATTTGGAACGTTTTGTAATGTGTTTTGCTTATTAATTTTTTTTATTTGTTTATTTGTCTAAATATTATTTATTCATTTATTTTTTCAAGTGTTTTTCTTTTCTCATTGCCAGCCACTAGTAATCATTATTTGCAATTTGTTTTTTTATTCCATTTTTTTTTTGGTTGTCTTGGTTATTGGGTTTTATTTATTTGCAATTTTTCTTATTTATTTATTTATGTTCTAGCCAGTGCAATAATAAATCATATTTATAAATATTAAAACTTTAATTGCCTGGTGCTTAAATAATTTATAGCGTAAAATCATTTTTGTAAGAAAATTGACTAGAAGAAGGTATTTGCACAAATAAAAATTTAAATTAAGCACATGTGCTTTAAATGTCTGGATTAAATACACATTTCTTTGAAAATGTTGAACAAATTATTATGTGAATCATAATAATTGCAATACAAATACTTTTATATAAATTTCATGATTATAATAATTTAAAAAGTCGAACAACTTATGAAGACTGTAGAATTTATTCGATCTTATTGAAAATAAATCTTCAAAACCTGTTTAATTTAAGCTCCTAGAAGTATGCTCCACGAGAATGTTTCGATAAAATTTAGCAAATATTTAATAATTTCCCTATTTTTTTTTAGTAAATTTTGTTTACAAAAACTATAGTTTCTGGATTTAAGATGGAAATTTTTCAGGAATATTCCTAATATCTTGATCTTTGCAAATGTAATTAGTTGGGTTATAAAATGAAAAAAAAAAAATCTACCTTACGCGGATTCACTTCGTAATTGACTCTAGTTCTCTCGGTAAACCGCGATTTGTAAAATTAAGGCACTATATGTATATTGAAGCCTATCTCGAAAATGACTTTCCCGATTTGAATATTAAAAATTGTAATCAAAGTCTTGCTTATATTACTTTTTAATTCGGTCAACAGTTGTGAATGGTTTAACAATTGCTTAAAATTTTTCTTTGGAGATTTTTAAATCAGACTTCAAATTCTTGATGTCACTTCTGGTATCTTGGATACACATCCCTTCTAATTTTCATTCATTTTCATATGTAGTGAAAGCCATTTATAAACATAATAATTTTTGCTTTTAAAGTAATTTTTTTCATAAATAATAAAATTATAAAGGTTTAAAAGAAAAACTGTTGAATATTTTAAATTTTGTTAAATGAAATTGCTTTAAACTAAGTTTAAAGGTTTTTTTGTTTAAACCTTTGTTTAAATTTAAAAATGAAATAAATTTTATCGGGATTTACTGAGAAACTCTCTGTTGCAAAAATCAATATTTTCCTGTGTTATCATTTATTAATATTTTTATATATTTTAATATTAAAAATAAAAAATACAATTGTTTTATTTTTTGCTTACATACGTACATACATACAAAAATTTCTCAAATTAAAAAAAAATATATAAAATGAAAGTTAAAAGTGGGCTTTAGGAAATAGCCAGTTAGAAATAAAAAAAACAGGTTCTGAATCAATTCCCCAACACTTCTATAGCACTAGTTCTGAATGTGACTACTAGAAGCATTCTATAGAATGAATACTGACTTCCACGAAACTAGTTCTTATGATGACACTTTCAAACAATAACCTTTGGTCGTAACGACAATCTAAAACAAATACTGGCAATTTTCATATGTTCTGGAACTACTAGTTGCAAAATTAATAAATGTTTTCCTGGGTTAAGTTATTTTTGTTTAAAATACTTTATTTATAGTTAATTTATTTACAATTAATCAAATATTGACCCTTGTATGTTTCTTATTACCTACTACTTTGATTCTTTCTCATTTAAATTTCTATTTAATTATAATGAACCTAATCTTTTTAGAATATTTAAAAATAATTTACATATTTATGACTTCATTATTATTTCAAAAATCATTAGCTTCTTATTTAATATTTAATTAAAAATAATTTATTTCATAAAAAAACTGATTTTGCTAAAGTTTTAACATTTTATCTTATTGCCTACGATATTTAATAATATTAAAAGTCTAATTTCAAACATCACCCACAAAAACTTGTGCCGCCACCAATTAGGACTTTGGCTTAATTTAATATTAAAATATGTATGTATGTATGTTGGTAGAATAGGGAAAATAATTTATATAACCAACAACAATTAGTCCATTCATAGCTCAAATTACAAACAATTAAAATGCAAACATGTAGCTTAAAGTTAATATTTACACAACTTTTATTAAGAATATTTAATAAATATTTAGCAAAAAACAAACAAAAACAAAATAATAACAATAAATGAACTAAAATAAAACGGATAAGAATCGGTCATAATTATTAATTAAAAAAAAAATCATGTATTTAATTTTAGCTTAACAGGAGCAACGAAATAAGATGAAAACAAAAGTATCATATGGCGCTTTAATGAGAATATTTGTGGTTAAATAGTCCCGCTGTTTATTATCTTATGTTGGGTTTCCAATATTTATACATTAACACAACTACATATACATGCATATTTATATAATGACAATTTGTTTATTATAAAATTTTTGCCAATTTCATATAATTTTAAATTTTTATATTTCTTTTTGTTTATTTTGTCTGAAATGAAACCCTTTTTTATGGATTTTTGTTTAAAAAAAGCTAAACAGAACAGAACAAAAGAGTAAACAACACGTTTAATGCTTAAGTCAGTCATAAAACGTTGAAAATTTGGCAATTTAAAGAGATTTTTGGTTTAAGATTTTATTACTATTTTCGGGGGACTGCATCACGTTATTATCATATTTTTTAAATGAATTTTATTGTTAAAGAATTTTACAATTCAAATGATTTCATCTGTTTAAATAAACTTTTGTAAAAAAACATTTTTTTTTTTTAAATTGTTTAAATTATGTTTATACAGTCTGTCTGCCTTATCATTAATTATAATAAAAATTATTAAACAAAAAACTATTTAATCTATTTTCTAGTTAGTTAAGGCGTTGCACATTTTAAATTCTTGAGAATAGGAAAATGACATCATATAAGTATTTAAATGTTAAAGTTTATTTTATTGCAATTTATTTTAGTTGAAAATATTAGTAACAATTTTTCATATTATTTTTTTTTTTTGTTTTTTGTTTTTTTGTGGAAATATTGCAGAAGTTTAATTTTATTATTTATTTAGTACATTAATCATACAAATTACATATTTAAATCAGATATCACAAAAAAAGAAATAATACAAATTGTTTACATGTCAGTGTCATAATTTTACATTAAATGATTTTTATAATCTTTCGTTTTTGTAAAGAATTTATTATTTGGTTTGTTTCTTTCTTTCTCTTTCTCTGTCTCTCTCTCTGTTTGTTCTTAATATTTAGTGAAGAAAAAAAGAAAAGATATTTTATAGTGGGTGTATTTGTATTAAACAGATTTACACTTTTTTAAAATTACTTTTGACTATATTATCTTCAAAGCTGATTTATAATAAAAATACCTTAATAAATTAAAATAATCAATTCTGTCTGAAATTTATTAAACGAATTAAAATATGATTTAAAGTTTTGATTTGCAAAAGATTTTCATTTTTCGAAAAATTTTATTCATAGAAATTTAGATTTTTTTTAATTGTTTTTTTTTTATGAAAAAATTTCGAATAATTTTCCATAAACTTTTTATAGAGAATTTTAATTTAATTTCCTTTATATCAAATAATTTCTATTAGTTTTCGATTAATTTTTTTCCAATAAAAAAATTTTCGATAAATTTTAGTTAGATATTTGATAAATTTTCTTTTTATGGGGAATTTTTTATTCCGATAAACTTTCTTTTTTCCTCTTTTTGTATATTTTTGATAAACTTAATATTTTTTTTGTGATATTTTCGAAAAATTTCACTTTTTTAAAAAAAATTTCCATAAATTTCCTTTTTGTAGAAAGTTTAATAAATTTTCTTTTCCTAGCAATTCTCTTTTACAGGAAATTTTCGATAAATCTCCTTTC
Organism: Phormia regina; assembly: GCA_001735545.1. Lineage (NCBI taxonomy): Eukaryota > Metazoa > Arthropoda > Insecta > Diptera > Calliphoridae > Phormia > Phormia regina. The sequence goes on from MINK01000531.1 coordinate 29,003, forward strand.
TATATGGAATTTTCGATAAATAACTTTTTATGGCAAATTTTCTAATTCCCTTTTTAAAGAAAATATTTGATTAATGTTTTTCGGTAAATTCCCTTTTTAGAAAAGATATTCTTTTAGAGAAAATTTTGAATAAATAAATTTTTCAATAAATTTTTATTTTAGAGACAATTTTTGATAAATTATTTATTTTCATTATATAGAAAAATTATCGATAAATTTTCTCTTTATTTAACACTTTTTTTTATGTAACAAATATTTAATAAATTTAATATTTATAGAAAATAACTAAAAAAAATCTATAATTATTAACTCAAATATATTTAAAATGTAATACTATCGTTATACAGCCACACGTGAATTTCTCACAAATATAAAAAAAAAATGTAAATATTTTCCGTCATTTGGTTTCACTCATTTACAAAAGTGTCACAATTATAATATTTAGTATTTTAACAGTTTTATGTTAAATGTTGAGATAGAAGATGTTTTAAGCAAAACTAAAAAAAATAACAACAACAACAAATAAATATAATAAAAAAAACTAAATGTTTTTTTTCCCCATTAAGTGCAAAAAACGACAATAATCTTATCAAGGTTATCAAATTGTGGTTTTTGTTTTAAACAAACAGTTGAATAGTTGATCACAACAACAACTACAACAAGTATGTCGTAGTTTTTTTGAAATATTTAATAATTCCGAGATTTTTCTTTCAACCAGTTGTGGGTTTAGTTGATATTAAATTTCGATACAGCTAAATAACATTTTTCTATGGGTATTAAATTTTATTATAAATACAATAAAAAAAAAAAACATGTATTGATGTGTTAAAATATTTAGCATTTTTATTAAAGAAAATTCATTTTTCTTTAGTAAAATTTCTGTTTATTTTTCCTTAATTAATTTTTTTATTTTGACAAAAATTATTATTATTTTTTATTTCATTTCAGTTGTTCGCTGGTTTCATTATGCAAGCCATTAAATATTTGAGTCTTTTAACCTTGGCCTGTCTGGCCATTTTGATATTTTATACTACACCAACCTCGGCTTGCTCCTGTATGCAGAGTCATCCACAGACCAGCTATTGCAGGGCAGATTATGGTGAGTTATATTATATAATTAAAGTATTTTATGAACATTTATCATAGAGTTGTGGAATTAGATATTGATAACTTTAATATTAATACCTTAAGGACCTTTCAGTTCTGCATGTCAAAACAGACAAGTTTTATTTTCAATTGAAATAAAAATAAAAAAAAACAACTTTATAACTTTCTTTATGACCCTTCATAAATGTCAAAAAACTTTTTGAGTGCTATATAAGCAAAGATTAATAAGATAGGAAAGTGGTTCTTTCATAAAGTTATAGTAATATATATTTTCTTTTAATATGAAAGATGTAACCAAAGTTTGAATATATGTATGTAAAAGTATAAATGGGAGAAAATTTTATCATAAAGAATTTTTTTTACTATTCCAATGCTATATATTCCTATCTTATTAATCTTTGTATACATATATGTATATAAGTTATAGTTTATTATCTCTTTATTATGTCTGTATATTTTTAGTTATTGTTATACGTGCCCTGCGCAAATCCACACGTTTGGTTCAAAACCAAGTTGCCTATAAAGTGGAAATAAAAAAATCCTATAAGGTATTGTATTTTCAAAGAAGAAACAACAAAACTATAGCCAGTTTTCAATGTTCGTTTATCTTTTTCATAATCCGTTAAGAAAAAAAAATTAAATAAAATAAAAACGAACGATTATTGAAAAATAGGCCCCTTGTTGCTTGTAAAACTCCAATACCATTGATAATCTCTTACGTTATTTTCTTATATTTAATGTCTTGTCCAAAAAAATAGATGACACCCGAAGGTCACAAAATATTGAGACATGGTCGTTTGCTTACACCACTCGAGGACAGCATGTGTGGTGTAAATTTGACATTGGGCAAATTATATGTAATTGCCGGTCAGGGATCACAATTGAATTTATGCAATTATGTTAAAGAATATCAAAAGATGAGCATTATTGAGAGAAGAGGTTTTTCAGGAGTCTATCGTAAGGCCTGCAGTTGTGAGGTAAAACGAAACATTTTGTTTACAATAAAATCCTTTTAATTTTTTTTCAAGTGCTAATTTATTTTGAATTAAATTCCATTTCAGGTTAAACCCTGTTTTGGCAACAGTTGTCTGAAATATATCGAAAGTGCTAGTGGCTGTAAATGGTCACCATTTGCCAAATGTGAAACTGAATTTAGTGCTTGTATGCCCTGGACCTATCATACACCTGAAGGACCCATTAGACAATGTCATTGGAGGAGAACGCCTCTTTATGAAGAATGCAAATCAAATCCATAAACATTCTGTTCAAAGGAAAATGTGTCATAGTTTTGTAAAATATATTTTAAAATTTTTATTTAATTTATCTTATTTGTAAGTTATGTATACATTTAAATGTTAAAGTAGTTGTTACGTTTAATTATATTAATTTTCCTTATTGTTTTTAATAGTCTAGTAAGTTATTTAAAATACCAAGGGCTATAAATAAAATTTCGATATGATTAATCTAAACATAAATCTTAAAGTTTTTAATTTGAAAACTTAAACTTCACTTAAGCTCGAACCTGTACGTAAGTTTTATTGATATTAAATTTTACTGAGCAATTTGATAATATTGGCCACGATATTGCAGTATTAGTTTAAATAGCAACCCGCTTCGGAATGCTACAAACGATAATAAGTGAACTTTATGTCATTCCTATTAAAAGTTTAAACGTGAAAATGTTTTCTACAGATTGATTTTCATTTTGACCAAAAATATGTAGGGGTATGTTTTTCTTAACATTATTCTCCATATTATATTAAAAATATTATAATATTATATTAAAAAGAGATATTTAAAATAAATTCAATAATATTTAACTTACCAAATATTTGGGTGAGGGAAAGAAGGATTGTTCTATTAAAGGAAAAGCATCTTTGCCCATGCGACGTTGCAATTGTTGCAAGTGTGCAAAAACCCATGGTTTATCCTGTAATAAAAATTTTAAATGTTTAAGATTTGAAGACAAAATTTTGTAAAACATTGATCACACTTGGCAAATATTTGTGTAATGATATTGCAATTTTAATAAAATGTCAGCTTTAGATTTATTTACACTTGTCAAATATTAGATAAAAGTCAATAAAAAAAACAAAATGTTTGACACTGTTACATATTGTAAATGTTTTGTGGGAACTAATAAAATATTTTTTGTTTCAAATATTTGCATAGTCTGATTTATTTTTAATATTCTATTTTTTTTTTTATACCTGAAACTGATAAATGGAATGTAAAGAATTAATACTAGGCACACCACCATATTTCAAGCCCAAAATGGTGGAACGATAATCATTGGAACCATCACGGGGTGGTTGACGTATAAGCACAAAATCTGGTCGGAACATGCGAGGAATCTGTATTAAACATGAAATTTTTTAAAACATAAGTGTTAGCAATTATAATAAATTAAATAAAATTTTTATGAATAAAATATTTCATTGTGTTTCAACTTACTCTGGAATCACCTCTATATACTTCCATTGTTACTACGGGACCCGATTCTGCACTGGCATGCAAAGTAATATCCTTTAAAAATAAAACCAACAAAAATTAATACACTACGAAATCATATAAATGAAACAAAGAAATTCTACAGATTAGGCTATAGTCTAGACTCTATTACTGGATATAGTTCAGACTGTAGTTTAGACTATAGTCCAGACCATGCTTCAGGGAAGATTCTAGACTAAGTAAACTATAGTCTAGACCATTACTAGAATTTAATTATTGTACAGACCATACAATAGACCTTATTCCAGATTATAGACTAGTCTATAGCCCAGATATTATAGTCAAATTTGTTTAAATATATAAAAAGTATTTCGATTTTATATTTCTCTAAAAATATGAAATATTTCTATTACTTCTAGTAAATATTAAAAAAAGAGAACATCTGTCATAAATTTCCATTTTTTTTTTTATTCACTAAATAAAATATTGCAACTTACCCTAAATTCAGCTTGTTCGACACGTATGTCATAATCGCCATGCAAACGTTTGCCACGGAAATATTTCGACCAATCTGTATTGTGGTCATCCAGTACCAACAAAGTAAAATATTTATCTTTGTTAAATGCCGGCGAACGTGTGGCACTTTGAACAGCGGCACCTTTTGTTTGAAGTTGTTATTTTTTACGATTTATATTTATTTTTTGTAATTTTCATTTTAGATGTTTTTTATTGTTGTAGAAAAAAAGAAAAGTTTCGTTAAATGTTTGATTTTTTACATGAATGTGAAAAGAGGCTCTTGTTAATTTTTTTTGCGCGCATTCAAATAATAATTTTGTATTAAGTTGTTAGTAGTAAAAAAAAAACAAATACTAAACAGTTGTGTTTAAGATAATAGCAGTATTTTTTGTTAAATTTCTTTAAAAAAAATGGGGGTTAATGTTAATGATTTTTTTACCGCTAAATTTCTTTCAATGAACAAATTAAAGTTTATGTTTTTGAAAATATCAGAAAAATACTTGAAATATCTAATACTTAAAATAATATTGAAATATCAATTAAATCATTATTCTTGATGGCCAAATATTTAATATAATTTAAGCAATCCATCTAAATTTGTATCAATATTTTGGCGGGTAGTTGTCGGATACAAGTGAATTTTTATTTTTTATTATTGAAATTCTCGAATAAAA
>MINK01000533.1:0-14836 GCA_001735545.1 Phormia regina
TAGGGTATCATATGGTCGGTCTTGACCGACTATACCTTCTTCTCTCGTTTTATATTATAAATATATAAATATTCATTTTTTTGAGCTCTCGTTAGAGTTTTAGTCCATCTAACTACTATGTTCGTCCATCTGTCTATTGAAAGCAAGAACGGGGCTCGAATGTGACTATCCAAGAGGGAGAAATTTGTATTATCTATATAAAAGTATAAAAGTATATATATAAAAGAGTATCGTTACTGACTGATTCATCATCCCACAGCCCAAATGGCTGAAGCTAGAGAGACGGATTTGGACCGTATGTAGGTCTATATAGATCCACTAAGACGGGATTTTCGGAAATTCGAATTTTTAGGGGGTTAAAAAGGGTAAAAACGGAAAAAATCAGTAACCTTATAACTCGCAAACTAATAATGATACAAAAAAAGTTGAATACTGATGGTTATTCATTTAAAAAATAATTGGATAGGTGTCTGGTACTTTTTTGAAAATCAGACGTTTTAGGCAGAAAACGGGGAAAAATGTATTTTGGTACTTTTTTTTGGCACTATATATATCTTTGAAACCAATGAACATACAGAAAAAAATTATATCGTATTCATAACTTATCAAAAAACTAGAGAGATACAAATTCCGTACTTTTTAGAAATTCAAACTTTTAAGGGGTAAAAATCGTACCTATTTTTTGTAGTTTTTTTTCATAAAACTTATTTTATATTTATTGAAATAACATTCATATGAGGATTTCAATAATGGGTACCATAATTTAGAAATTTATTGGAATACAAATTTTGATACCAACAAAAGGGGTAAATGCGGGAAATTACATTTTATTCAAACTTAATAATGAATTTTTAACTACATTAAACAAAGAAACATGAAATTCAGGAAATGTAGTCCTATGTGGATAAGAATTCACAAAAGTGGAATTTGTGGTACTAAAAGATATATGGTCCTATGAGTAAGAATTCAGAGGACGGACTTTTTGGTACATTTTGTTCTTCTAATAGTAGTTTTTTGAATTTTCTATAATATTTCACTTAGAAAGATGAAATTAAATACGCATGGTCCGATGTCGGAAAGAATTCACAAAGAGGGACTTTTTGGTACTTTTTCGTTCTTCTAATGGTACTTTTGGAATTTTCTATAGTTATGAACCTAGAAGCATGAAATTAGGAATATGTGGTCTTTTTCGTTATTTGAATGGTACTTTCTGAATTTTCTAAAATTATGAACCTAGAAACATGAAATTAGGGTTATGTGATCCTAAGTGAATGAGAATCCTTAACAGGGGACTTTGTGGTACTTCTTTTTCTCTCTTCTAATGGTACTTTTGGAATTTCCTGTAATATTTAACCTAGAAACATGAAATTAAATATACATGGTCCTTTATTGGAAAAAATTGACAAGAGCAGTCTTTATGGTATTTTTTTGTTCTTCTAATGGTTCTTTTTTGATTTTTTTCCTGTAGTTCTAAATGAATGTGAATCCATAAGAGGATATTTTATGGTATCTTTTTGTTCTGATGGTACTTTTCGAATTTTCTAAAATTTTTAATTTAGATACATGGTCCTAAGTTAATGAGAATTAAGGTACTTTTTCGTTAAAAAAAAAATATATTATTTAATAAGACCCGCGCAACGCCAGGTCAATTAGCTCGTATGTATATATTTTTAAGAATTTTGAAAAACCGTTTTTGGAGTTATTAAGCTTTAATCTTTACATTATCGATTTTGACCTTTGAACTTTCAAATATTTTAATGACCATTTTAATGTCAGTGAATTTTTTTGTAAAATAAAATAAAAATGAAATTGAAAAAAGATTCGGCGGGGACGAATTTTATAAAAATATTTAAGACCGATCTGTATAAAAATATGTAGGGAATATTCCATGTATTCCCTACAATTTGATGTATGTAGGTCTTAGATAAATATTGTAGATATTAACGGAAATCTTAAAGCCGAAAATGTGTGATTTTGGTCCGTTTTGTAGTCATTTAGTACTTTTCCTTCTAATCAATTACAACTTTAAATCAAATACCCTATGAAATCATTTTGCTAAACATTAATTTCAATTGTATAAACAAATTTTTTCTCATATTAAGTTTGTTTTTTTTTTTTTTTTATAAAATTTACCTAAAAATAATTTCAATTTATCATACCACCACCATAATATTACAAACACTTAATTCCATACATGATTAGATCATTTGTATAGGAATTTTTTGTTTAATAAAAAAAAACTTCATGTAATGAATATAATATATAAATTAACACTATAATTTAATACAATGTATTTAAGTACACACTTGAATTGTGTTGAAAATTGTACGCATGTAATTCGAAAATAGATATTTCATTAAGTGTTCTGGTACTCATAGAAATTATAAACAAAAATTTTAAAATAAATTATGTTTTATAAAAACAATTAATTTGTTTTTGATGTGGTATAGTGGCCGTGATAATACTCTAGCATCATAAATCTTTTTTTGTTTTTTTTTTTTTTTCAAACATTTTTTTCTAGGTTATATTGGTTTTGATTGACAATATAATATGTCAGCCCATTTCCGTTGCTTGTTCTAATTAAAGTATTTAAATGGTTTTTCCTATAATTTCTTAAGTTTTGTCATGTTTTATTTTATTTAAAAATTACCCTACAGTTTATAGTGAGGAAATTAAATACCAAAAGTTATATGAAAGTGAAACAAATTTTGCAAAATTTAAATAAATCACCTTCTTCTTCTTTTAAATAAAATATTAAAAACGAATACCCTTTTAATAAAATTTTATTCATATGTTTTTTAAAGTAGTTCCCTTTTTAATCGCTGTCATTTCCCCTCCTTTAAATAATTAGCAAATTTCTCTTTAATGTTTAAAATACATTGTTCATATGTTCAAACATATATTTGTTCCTAAATCATTCATACCAATTGCTGCTGCTGCCGCTGCTGATTGAAATGTTCCCCTTCAATCTTTTTCGTTTTTTCTATCTACTTTAATTTCTGAGAACTATTCTTACTTCTGTGGCATTCAACATGAATGCCTTACTAATTGGCATTGGTAATTGAATTGTAATGCGTTTAAAATTAAATCATTTTTAATTGTTGTTATTGCTGCTGTTTTATTCTTCTTATAATTTTTTTTCTTTTGGGGATTTCAGAGTATGTATGTCTGCAGATGCAAATACATTATGGCTTATGGTCAGATTGTACTCTCGTATAAGAGTATTTTATTTTTAAACACTTCAATTAGCCAGGCAAAATATTTAACATGCCTTTTTATTTTCTGTCTCAATGGTTGATTTATGCGAACATTAAATATTGCAAAGAAAGAAAAGAATTTTTAGAGAGTGAATAATAAGAGAAAAAAAATACAAAAATTTCTAAAATTGTATCGAGTCTAATGACGAATACAATTTTGAAGGTCTTGTGCTTGATAATGTAATCATATGTGATAGGAATTTTTTTATGGGATTAAGTTAATGAAAAGTTGAAGTCTTAAATATGGATATGGTTTCATTTTTTAAATAAATAAATAAAAATAAATAAATAAATAAATAAATAAATAAATAAATAAATAAATAAATAAATAAATAAACAAACAAACAAATATAAAATTTATATTAATTCAGCTATTATATTTTTGTGTAAATATAAAAAAAAAATCCTTAAAACAATATAAATAATTTTTTATAACTAAATACCCAAAATGCCAGTTAGGGGAACGTTTACTTCAAAAATGTAAATTTTTTAAAAAAAACTTTGCAGGCACGGATCTAGATCATTCTTTTGGGAGAGGAAAATAAAATGACTTTCACTCTATTTCTTTTAAATTAATGATTTTGTACAAATTTTCCATTAATATTTTTCATTTTGGGGAGGGAAATTTCCCTTTACGCGCCTGCCCTGTTGTTATAAGAGGCATGTGTGTTTAGCGCACATATATGGGTATATAATAGGGTATCCAATTAATAAAGGTTTCCGATTATTCAGTTTATTTGACAAATAATTATTCGAGGTTTTAAATTTTTGGGTTAATAACCGAATAATGCCAAATTATTCGATTAATCGAATTGTTTTAGTAATATAAATTAGATCAGAATTAGATAATTCTATTTACAAAATTGTATCTATTGAAATAGTTATTTAGACACTTAATATAGATAATATAGGATCTGTTTTAATAGATCTATCACCCATCTGTTTCAGAGAATTGGAGTTTATGCATAATACTATAAATGTTATTCAAATTAAAGTTTAATAAATAAGTCTTTTTAATATAACTTTTCTTATTCTCTTGTTATAAATATATTGTTATAAATATATTGTAATGTTCATAGCCTTATTATCCTTGCTGAATCCAAAGGAAATAATATTGTCACAAGTTGAAGGATTTATAAAATTTTAATCTTTCAATGTCCCATATATTGTTGAATAAAGTGTCCCAGTAAACATATAATATTCAGAGGTGCAAGTAAGAACCTTAACGTGGGATCCAGAGATAGTGCAAAGTCGGATGATTTCAATAAATGTTTCATTTTTGATACCTATTTTATGATAAGATAAGTCATGAATAGTGAAATTATGTTTCATTGTCACCTTTATTTAGCGCAAGACATTATGTGTGAAAAAATACTTTGGAAGTATTTATTATTTATTTATTTTTCATTATTCGAAAATTGACAGTTTTCAATTATTCGAACAGTTAATCAACCAAACTTAATCGGATAACCGAATGGCGGTTAATGGATTGAATACCCTAGTATATAGCAAGATATTTTTTAATTTAATATTTGACATTCTTCACAAAAAATTAAAAAATAGAAAAATACAATTTATGATATTTTGATAGGGCTAGAGGGAACCCAACTAACCTCGGATTTGTTATACATACATTTATGTTAAGCAATTTTGAAAAATGAAAAAAAAAATTTTTTTTTGAAAAATGAAAAAAAAAAAATGGTTTCAAAAATTGTCTATGTATAAACATAGGTATACATACGAATGTTGCACAAAAATTATTTATATGTAGAAAAATTTTAGGACTCAAATAAAACCCGCCAAGTAAAAAAAGTTATTTAAAAAAAAAAAAAAACATGTCCAGTAATTAGTCAAAAATTTTACTTCGGTCCAAATAAATCTTAAAAGTAAAAAAATATCCCACGTATGTGATAGTATTTTTTATAGAGAATTACAAGGATCATCGAGGCCCACTCCATTTCCCACATCCTCTAAGGACCTATGCTACTCCAAGTAAATGGACAATCGTAACCTCAGGATTATCAATGCAAAATTTAATTCAAATACATCCATCAAATCTACAGTTACAGAATTATTTTCAAAAAATTGTTTTGGGACCACTGTGCAGTAGTGAGATCGATTAGAATTTTCACATTAGACAGATCTATTTAAAAGTTTAAATAGTGTTTACCAATATCACATTTAAAAAATTCTATTTTACTAACCAATACACAGTGAGGCAGAATCGAAAATTTTTGGAAATAAATCTGTAACTTCTGATCGGTTAGATAGTTGGATTTTCATAAAATTTGTTATAGGCATAGCAGAGGAGTGCACAATAGTAAGTTTAGAAGGGAGGCACAACAAACCCCTCAGGAGCGAAGCTAAGAGGACTCAAAGTATGGCATTTCTGACATAAATAATATTTAATCGCTTGCCAAATATTATTTTTTCGTCTGGTTTCAAATATATATTGATGTAGGCCTAATAAGACCTATAAAAAAATGCTTACATATTCTATTTATCTCTTATAGTTTTCGAGTTATTTGCGTATTTTGCATATTCCTGGTTCAGTTTTTTCATATATATGCTAGTATGTCCGAACGATTTTATTAGTTTTTTCTTAACAAATTAAAGAACAAAATAATCTATTAAATAAAAAAAATCGATATCTTTACCGAGTCCAAAAATAAACGATTTTGAATTTGAAAATTGCAAAAAATATGACTTTTTTTGGCCGAAAAAGTATCTACACTCTTTTTTCTCTAAAATAAAATTTTCTTCAGCAACATATACAAATTTTGCACTTTTCTGAAAGGTAACTTCACAGAGATGACTTTAAAATAAACAAAACAAGTCCAATAACTTAAGTGGTCAAGGTGCACACCCTCCTGAATTTAACCCCTTTTTTATATGAAAGTTTTGACTTTAGATTATATTTTCTCAAATCTTAAAGCACGAATCGACAAACGAAATGTATTCCAAGGATACTTAATATGTTGTTTAAAGTTTTAAATCAAATAAATCTACGGGGCTTCGGAAAAATGTGGATTCTATAGCCGAAAATGTGAAAAATAAAATTTTTGAGATTTTCTACGTTTTTTTTTTTCTTTTTTTTTTGGGAATTGTGGGTTTAATTTTACAAAAATCTTAAAGTTTTTTTCACTTTCTCTTTTTATTTAATATATTCTATATTCACCCAAATTTTCATTAAAATATCTCTACTAACAAAGATTTTATTATAAATGAAATTTTTAAATTTTTTTTACAAAATTTTTGCTTTAATTTAAAAAAAAAAAAAATCTGCAAAAATATAAACTCGATTTTTTTCCATCTAAACTGCGGTGCTTAGCTAACATAATTCTTCGTTGTATAGAAAAAGATTGAAATTAATATCTTTTATAGAACCGTAGCTATGTCACTTTAAAATAGGGGTGTCAATTTCATAGCACAATTTAGTGTTTATCAAATCGACTTTCGAATAATCGAACAATTGACTTTTTATTGTAAAAAGTAAAAAATTCGAAATTGACTTTTTGTTTTGAAAATTGTCGATAAATGAACTTTCTTGATGCCAAAAGTCAAACAAAGTCGACAAGTCGGAAAAAGTTGACAATAATCGGAAAAAGTCGAAAATGTTCGAAAAGTCGAAAATAGTCGGGAAAAATCGAGAAGCTGGAAAAAGTCAAAAAAAATCGAAAATAGTCGATTATAGTCAGAAAAAGTCAAAAAGTCGGAAAAAGTCGAAAATAGTCGGAAAAAGTCGAAAAAAAAGTCGATTATGGTCAGAAAAAGTCGAAAATTGAAAATTAAAAAAGTCGAAAAGTCGACTTTTTGTTCAAACTATAAAATCCTAGCACAATTGTGCTGACTAAGTTCACACGTATTCTTACGCTCTCTTATTTAATTGTTGTTAAGAGTGCAAAGAGTACAAAATACACTGTAAAAAATTCTTGAAATTTATTGTTGGGTAATTAATTTCTTTTATGTTTTAAAATAAAGTAGGGGGAAAGATAATTATATTTTTAACTTCAATTTTAATATATTTAAGTCGAAGGAAAGCGAAAATGTATAAAAAACTAAGTGTTATTGAGGCATGAAGGACCATGTATAACGGACGTATTATCTTTATTAAACTCATTTTTCTTTAAGTGCATTTTTTTCACTCCCACAAACACAATTATATTTTTAGTGATTGACATTACTGTTATAAAGTATTATAGGTATTGGGTGTTTTAGCACAAACACACATTTGAACATTGGCTACGGGAACAAATTATTTATTTTGTTATTTGTTTTAAAACCTTCTAAGACACAAAAACATTTTAAATAATGTAGGAATATCTCAACGAAATAGAGCTACAATGAAAACTTAATTGTAACTAATCCTTTCATGTTATAGATTTTAAAAAACTTTACACAAAATAACTAATATTATTATGAACTTTTTTCTTTATCTCTTTACAGAATGCGAAAAATGCAAAATAAGCACAAAAAGATTAAACCTCAACAAGTTTTGCAAAAGAGATTACGGTAAGTTAACTAAAAAAAAATATATCTAATACAAATCTTATTCAAATAAAAATTAATAAAGCTGCACACAAACTTAAAAATACTTATAATATAAAATTTAAACATTATTCTTTCCTTCATAAAAATTCTTATAACTTAGCAATAATGGCCAAAGTGATTGGACGGGAACAGAGTACCGAAGTAACGAGCAGCGAACAATATACCAAAGAAAATCAAAATCAACAATTGAACGACGCAGACAGCGCGGAAACGGACGATCAAATGGCAACAGTGAAATACGATATACAGATACAAGCAATATTCAAACGAACACCCCTAGAATACGCAACTACGAATACAATCCTAAGACGAGGTCCTATGACCTGGATCATACCAGTGAAGAATTTGGAGTGTAGATGTCCCAAAATTAAAATGAATAAGTAAGTTTTTAAAAAAATATAATTGTTTTCAAAATTTTATTTAAATTTTGTTTTTTATTTTATTTTCATTTTCAGATCTTATTTAATTTTGGGCAAAGATTCTGAAGCTCCTCCTGGTTATTTAGGTATTGGTCCTCGTTCTATTGTTATTGAGTGGAAAGATGAATGGTATCGGCGCATGAAACGTTTTCAGCGCAGAGCGCGTACATGCGAATAAATTAGTTTTATTTTTATGTTTTAATTTTTAATTTCTTTTTATTTTTATTTTTTTTATTTTTCTAGTTTTTAACATTTAAACTTATTAAGCAATTATAAGAATATTTAATATATATATAACTTTAAGCAGTAAAACTTTTTAAGCAAAAGAAAAAAAAATCATAAGAAAATTTCAAAAAAATAATAACAACAATAACAAATTTTAAATGTGTATAAAAAAAATTTAAGAATTTTTTTAGTTTTTTATCATTAACCATAATTAATTAAATTAAAATATTAATTATAAAAAAAAAATATTTAAACATAAAACAATTGAAAATTTTATGTTAGAAAAAAAAATGTCAGCAGGTTTATACTAGCAGCAGTTTTGCTCTTCACATTTTGAAAATATTTATTGTGAAACAATTACTGAGTGTCATTAATTGTTTTAACATAACACTTAGTGACTGCTGCTGTATTTAAAAATTCAACAGAAATATAAAATTTTCATTAGAATAGTAGTGGGCAATATTACATAGTATTTTTGTTATAACAATTGCAAAAAAAATCAATTCACATTAGGCAAATATTTGACCCAAGAATGCTGATTATTTTATTCAAATATTTACAAAAAAATACATTCTATTATAAATAAAAAATATATTAAAGAAATTTATTTTAAAAAAAATAATATAAAGAAACAAATTATATTTGCACACAATGTTCACACTCGCCACATTTAAGACTATTGGCTAATATTTTGACAAAAATCATTTTTTTCGGCTTTAGCGTTTTTAATACCCTACAGCACAATTGGAGGTTGGGGTATTATGTGTTTGTACAAAATTATTTTCCTACATCTACCATAAAGTATATCGTAATTCTGAGACGATTTAACGATATCCGTCCGTCCGTTTGGTTGTCTGGCTGGCTTGCTGTCCCTGTAAAGCTTATAAGCAAAGTACAGGTCGCAATTTTAGAGATAATTTGATGAAATTTGGTACATATTATTTTTTTGACACAAGGGCGAAGCCTTTCGATTTTGATCATGATCGGCCTATTATTTCACCTAGCTCTCATACAAATGTTCTCCCGGAATAGAATTTTAACACTCAAAATGACCTTAAAAATATTTTAATGAAATTAAACGCTTTCAAATTTCATGTAAGCTGAATTCCGTGCGCCAAATTTCATGAAGTTCGGTCCATTATATACCATAGTTCCCATATAAACCCCTCTTTTGCAAATCACTTAAACGTGTATAAATCTCGATAAAAATGTTAATATCAACTTAATTTTTGACACAAATAACATTTTTACAAGTGTAACTGACAGTGCAAAATTTCATAAAGATTGGTTCACAATTGATAGCTCCCATATAGGGCCCATTTTCAAGAAACACCAAAAAGTGCATAAATATATTTAAATCTTAGTATCAACGTAATATTCTGTATTAGTTTTTTTTCACTTAATACAAGTATAGTTCCATAATGGGCTCCTTCCAGAATTTTGGCAGTGATGTAGGGTATCATATGGTCGAGCTTTACCGAATATACTTTTTTCACTCTTTTTTTAATTTGATAAAAAAATATTTGGTATTCATTTCAAGCAAATAAAATGTTTCCAAAAAATTGTCTTATATTAGTCTAATGTGGATCAAAATTATAACAAATGGTGTCAAAATAAGATCATGAAATTATAAAACAAATGAGTGCTTTCAAACAACTATTAAAAGGGCGCAAATGCTCAAGAATAAATTATTAATGGGGATTTAAATTAATTCAAAATATTTTTATATGGCATTTAAAATTTATCTCTTTTTTTAATTTTTATAAAAAAATAGTGCACAAGTGGATTTTTTTTTCCTGAACTACTAAATCTATAACATTAATATTCATTTTAAACATTTATTATAATAATCTTAAGAATATTTTCTATAATATTATTTAATATGAGTTAAATTAATTTAAATATTATTTCGAAAACTCTCTTTGAATTTGAAATTTACGGGAAGGGAAAAAAATTAACTTAAAATCAAATTGACGGGCTTGAATTTTTGGTTTCCAAGTTCATATCTTCCCTCAAACTATCTGTACAAAATTTAATTACCGCACATGCTTTTCTTTAAGAGTTTTCAGCAGAAAGGTATGAAATGAAGCTACAACAGACACACTGTGGTTCTAGTATTTAGCCCATAACTTTTTTGTTTATAAACCGATTTTTCTCATTTGCAATACTCAACAAAATTTTTAATAAGTTAAATATTTGGGCTAAGCTTTGTCGCCCCAGGTTATTCCGTACCTGCCCTATCCTGATTTCAACAGACAGACAGTCGGATTGTGACTCAAAATCTATGCAAGATTCTGAAAATATATACTCATAGGATCTTATATGGTTTTATCGGAATGACAAAATCAATCTTAAGAAATTTCAGCAGCAAAGTATAAAATGAAGCTGCAACTAGTATTTATCCCATAACCGTTTTGTTTTAAACCGATTTTTCTCATTTGCAATACCAAACAAAATTTTTAAAAGTTAAATATTTGGGCCAAATTTTGTCGCCCTAGGTAATCCCATTCCTGCCCTATGCTGATTTCAACAGATATACAGTCGGACGGATGAACGGACATGTGGCTCAAAATCTATGCAAGATTCTGAAAATATATACTTATGGGTACTTATATGGTTTTATCGAAATGTTATATTCGGAATGACAAAATCAATCTTAAGAAATTTCTGCGGAAAAATATAAAATAAAACTGCAACTAGTATTTATCCCATAATCTTTTTGTTTATAAACCGATTATATAAACCGAAAGTATAAAATGAAGCTGCAATTATTATTTAGCCCATAACCCTTTTGTTTATAAACCGATTTTTCTCATTTGCAATACCAAACTAACCTAATATAAGATAAATAATTGAGCCAAATTCTCCCTAGGATGTCCCATTCGTACCCTATCTTAATTTCAACAGACAGACAGTCAGACAGGCAGATGGACGAACATATGTAAATGATCGATTTATAACCTAACCAAGATCCAGAAAATATATAAATTTAAGAAAATGATTTTTTCGTCATTTTACATTCGGAATGGCAAAATCAATCTTAAGAGATTTCAGAAGAAAAGTATAAAATGAAACTACAGCAGACCCTCTGTGATTTTAGTATTTTAACCAAAACTTTTCGGTTTATTAACCGATTTTGTTCATTTTTAATGAAAAATATAAATATTTGAGCAAAATTTTGTTGCCCTAAGTTGTCCCCTCCGAGCTCTATACTGATTTCAATAGACAGACAATTGGACAGAAGGACGGATATCGTTAGATCAATTCAGTATCTAACTAAATATATACATTATTGGGTCTTAAATGATTTTTTTCGACATGTTATACATGGAATAAAAAAAAAAACATAATATTTTTGATGGTGTTGTTAGAAAAAAATAGTTTGATATTGAAGTGGTATCACCTTGATAACAATTGGTATCAATTTTAGAACATACGGAATAATATTTTTACACATACGAGGTCGGACAGATGGACGGACATATCTAGATCGATTCAAAATATAACTAAATATATATTTTTTTGGGGTCTTAAATGATTTTTTCAACATATTAGATATAGAATGAAAAAATCGTCATCTTTTTGAAGGTGTTGGTACAAAAAAATAGTTTGATATTGAAGTGTTGTCATATTGATACCAATTGTTATCAATTTTAGAACCTTCAGAGTTTAATTTATACACATAAGGGGTAAATTTACTATTCATAACTGACAGATATCGTTAAATTATATTAAAAATATAGAGCATTTAGTAGAATGAGTATAGGAATAATAAAGCTTTTAATTGAAATAATTAACAAAAATAATTTAATTTAAAAAAATTTTGTTTTCAATTAACTCAGTTGTTTAATTTTGCATCAAAATTTTATAAATATTTTCAAGTAATAAAAATTAAATTGAAGTATGATTTTATTTCCTATATACATTTCAATTATCTACTTGATTGATTTGATTAATTTATTAATTGAAAATATTTTTTTGTTTTTCATTTTTACAGATTTTTTTAATTGATGTAATCATTTTAGTGGGAGGGGTAAAAATAAACAAATTTTTAATTGAATTTTAATTGATGACTTTATTCTGTGCATGATAGAGATTTTCGTTTGAGGTTAAGGTTAAGGTTTATTTTACCAGAAAGACAACTAGACCAGGCGCGGATCCAACTCAAGCTTTTGGGGGAGGAAAATAGAATGATTTTTTCAACTATTTCCTAAAAATTTTAGTTTTAGTATATATTTTTTATTAAGCATTTTCATTTTTGGGAGAGAAATTTCCTTTTTTCCCTCGCCGTGTATCCACGCCTGAACTAAACAGATATAAAATGATCACCATTTTATAATGATCTTGAAAGAATAATATATTACTAGGTATTAGCTTCTTTATCTGCTCATAAATATTCATTATGAGGGATTTATGGGATTTTGAAATATTTATTTAAATGTTACGATAACCCAGCAAAGAAACTATTGAGAGCTTCCAAAAAAGAACATTTTCACCACTTCAAAAGTGGATTAAAGTGATAACTTTCTAAAAAAGTTAAACGAAATGAATTTTTAGCCGAAAAACGTTAATAAATTCTTTAGAAAAAAATAAAGTTTTTAAAATTTTTAAAAATTTGTATTATCTTTTAAGAAGTCTAAAACAAAATATTTGTTAAAAAAATTGTATAAACATAGTTTTAAGGGAAGTACTTCCAAAGCAATGAACAAGAAGAAGAAGACTACCGTGACTTCAAAAAAGAACTTCTGCAGTGCTTTGCCACCACTAGGAACTTCAATCCAAGAGCCACCATAAGTTAAACACATGGCTTTTTCAGCTCTTTTTTTGTTCCTCTTTTGCTGGGGAGTAATACTTTTTAATGAAAATTTGTTTTTTTAAGTAATTCGATTTGAATTGAAAAATAAATAAATATTTTGGGAAAAATGTGGTAGATAATATTTGATAATAATTCGTAATTATATTTTCAATAACAACATTATAGTCATGTCCGTCCATACTTCCGGTACAGAGATAATGTTTAAAAAATCCAATACACTATCAATCTGAACTCCCAGCAGGAAATTTTGTTAGTGCTTCCTTCCAACAGGACTTTCTGAATGTATCCGAACAAATTTTAAACATATTCCTTTTTGCCTTCTGTAAAAATTCATTAAGAATGCCTCGACGAAATCCAGTACTAATTATTGTTCCATTTTATTAGATGCAAAATAGAAGTGATATCTTCTTCTTCTTCTCCTAAATTTCTCATTACAAATATAAAAAATTATAACTACGAGACTTATAAAACTCAAACGCATTTAGTCTTGTTTTAAGTGTCGATAAAGATGGTCTTTACTTTAATACTCTTTTTTAATAGCCTTGAAAATATAAGAGAGCATATTTATTTATTTAAGAGTCCTTGCTCTTTCGCTTCTTTTTGGAAGGGAGAAGGAAAGGCCTTACCTCCAATGACACGCCGTGTAAAAATGAAATAGTGTTAGAATGCGAGTGGCAGGCCTTGTAGATCCTAAATAATGCATTTTAGAAGGTATCTTTAGCTCTTCTATTTCCGACTGGGATATTGCTGTAGGTTTCTGCGGTTTTGTAATGAAAATTCTGTTTTGAAAACGAAAGTCAAAAGCCTCCGAAATTAAATAAAATAAACTCACAGGGTTCGGAATTGTATTTTTTATACTTTTTACACTTTAGGCTTAATTTTACAGAACAGGAAATATTTGGCTATATGTTTAACTATTTTGTCCAAAAGTCTTTGAAATTAAATAAGACAGGGTTCGGAATTCGATATTTGTTACACTTTAGACTTAATTTAATAGAACAGGAAATATTTTACTATATGTTTAACTATTTTGTCCAAAAGTCCTTGAAATTAAATTATATCCTAAATCTCTTCTCTTTTTGAAAACAAAAAAAAAATTACATGAAAAATTTTTTAAAATTACGGGAAGTGTTTTACAAAATAAGGCCCTAAGATAAACTCACAGGGTTCGGGATTCTATATCTTACACTTTTTACACTTTAGACTTAATTTAACAGAAGAGGACATATTTGATTATATTTTTAACTATTTTGAACACCAGAAGTTTTTATGCCTCATAAATGATTCATATCGATTTTGAATCAATATTTCGATTTATTACAGTTACTTTAATATTTCATATAAAATTAATATCAAAAAAATGTATCAAAAATTATGCTATAATTATGCCCACTACTATTATATTTAAATATTTATATAACAAAAATTAATTAATTAATTTATATACTAACTGCATTTATTTATTTAAAAAATAATAATAATAATAATAATAATAATAATAATAATAATAATAATAATAATAATAAAAAAAGACTTGACAATTTCCGATATTAGTATCAAAACAATTA
>MINK01000538.1:194-16543 GCA_001735545.1 Phormia regina
ATTTTTATTTCAGTTTCATTTGAATATATTCATTAAATTACCCACGAACGAAAAAATTATAAAATATGTTTGATCGAATAAGATATAAAAAATTGACAAACGTTCAAAAAATTTGTATGTCAAGGGTAGTCCGTAGGGTCCTTTCAGGAGCGTATTAAAATATTTCCTACTGTTCAATAAACCCAGAAAAAATTCACCAATTCATTCAAATAAAAACTTGTTTAAATTTGCACCTCTCACTAAAATTATTATATCAATTACTAAAAACTATAATAAATGGAAAAAGAGTAAATATTTCCAGTTAATAATTTAAATAAATCAATTAAGTCGATAATTGAATGAACTAAAAATGTATGAAGGAAATAAAGTTATACTTAAATTTAATTTTCATTTAAATACATTTATTAAATTTTGATGCAAAATTAAACAACTATGGTAATTGAAAAAAAGAAGGGAATATTTTTTCGCTGTACAATCATTATTCATAAATTCACGAAACAGAACTAAATTATTTCTCCATAGAACTTGCTGGAGTTATGTTTAGTGACCATAGTAATAACAGCATACATATTTCTGCATATTTTGAGCTTAGAAGCATATTTTATAACTAAATGCATAACTATGCATGTGTTACACTAAAGAAAATAATTTTGCATATTTTATACTTAAGAGAAAACTATTGCATCTTATAGAATTTGCCATTAGTAAAAATTTCCATTTGGTAAAAAAAGTGTTAAAAATGACTGATTCATTCCCTAAATAGTTTACTGTGTAAGTGTACGTGAAAATTATGAAAAATTCTTCTATTAGAAAAAAAATCGTGCTAAATTGCAAATAACTAACAATTAAATTGCAAAGTGCCAACAACATAAGAAATATTTTAAAAAATATACATTTATTGCTATGAAATAAATAAAATTCTCACGTTTCGTTAGACTTTGGTTTTAGATATATTCAAAATATATTATTTTTTCAGCGAAAGTAATTTCTAAACGTCTTCATTATTAATTTTATTTTTGTATAGAAATGTTGAACAAGTAAAAAACACTCTCACTGAATTTACCACAAAAATTATGCAAAACTCACTTCTTAAGAAAAAAATAATACAAAACAAAATATAGTCTAAAAATAACAAAAAGAATTAATAAAAGTGAAAGAAAAAACAAAAACAATTGTTTAAAATTTATGGCATTTTCTTTGTTTAGATTTAGTTAAATACAACAAATCAATAAATAAATACTTAGCTCGTGTGTAAAATTGTCAATTACACCCAAATAAGAATCTAAATATATAAAATTTAAATAAGTGTCTTACATTTTTGAACAGATTTCTTTTTTTTTTTTTTCTTCGATAAGTTTTGTTTACAAATTGTCTCCTAATTTCTTATTTGAAATTATTAACTTTTGGCCTTGGGTATAGCTTAAGCTTAAAAATAAAATAAGTAGCTAAATATTAAACTGGTACTTTTTACGTTAAGCACCACAAGTACTTTACTGTTTTTTTTCTTGCTTGTTCATAATTGTCTAAGTACGTAAAGTACTTTAGAGCTTAATTTTGTTACTCGTAAATATCAAGAAATTTTTGTTGTATATTTAAGTGAATATTTATTTATATATATTTTTGGTGTTACGCATGCGCCATATCAATATCTATATACAAAAATGCCAATAAGGCCATATAGATATATATTTATATGAAATTAAAGGTTCTTAATTTATTATTGTTTTTTTTTTTGTTAACTTCAATATTAACAATATTGTCAATATAATTAAAAGCATTTTATTTAAAACATTTATGTAGCCTTAAATGTGTTGAAAATTATCTTTTTTTTTCTCAAATACTTTGGGTTTCTGTATTTTGAGTTTGAATTTGTCAAATATTCTATATATTTATTCAATAAACTTATTTTAGTGAATCATTTTTTGTTTTTCATTGTCGCAACTTCTTATATTTATATTTTAATGTTTATTTACTTTTGTTAAGTACTTTTCTATATTTTTATTTTGTTGTATTTTTTTTTAAATAAATATAAAATTTGCATATTTAATTGAGATTGTTTTTACAGCTTCGACCAAATTCTGTTGCATATAAGAGTTTTTGGTTTTTAATTTATGTGTGAAATAATTGAAAAAATAACAGATATTTATTAGATGTAGTTAAATTGTTTATTTGGAGTACAAATTAAAATATTCCATACAATTATTTTATTTATTGATTCTTCATTCAACGTTTTTAATAACAAACAAACAGCAGGTGACCTTTAAAATTAAAAAAAAACAAATACATTTCTAGAGTAAATAACTAAAAAAAACTGATTCTAGAGATTTAGGTTTTGTACGCTTTCTTTTAGTAATAAGATAAATTTTTGTCTCGGAAGTTATTTAAATTTAGTTTGGAGCAAAATAAGACATTTTTGCTAGAATACATAGACAAAATTATTACCATCTTTTTTCCAATTAACACAATTGTTTCATTTTGCTTCAATAAATTTTAATAAATTTGTTCCACTAAAACTAAAATTTAAGTATGATTTTATTTCCTATATATAGTTTTAATTCATTCAATCATCTACTTGATTGATTTGATTAATTTATATATTGGATTTTTTCCCGTTTTCTTTAATTGATATAAACATTTAATTGATTGAATTATATTCTAATATATGAATGACAAGTATTTTTTTGGTGCATAATTATACACTTTGACGATCTAATTATATCTGTCTGAATATTCGACTGACAATTTTATATTTGACTTAGATGCATGTCTTATTGGCCAAAAAGTATTAAACTAATTAAATATCCTGTGTAAGAATCTTTAAGAAAATGTGAAACATGTTTAATAAATCTTGGTCTAAAAACTAGTTGGTGATATAAATTCGCAAAAATTAGATAGTTATTTTCATATTATGCATTTGTGTTATTGCTTTTTTAACTCATAAATGTAAAAGAATATGTAATTTTGCATGTACAAAATTAATTTTACACAATAAGATTTATTTAACACAAAAATGTCAGTTTACACAAAATTTACACTGGTGAATAATTTATACGAATATCAATTTTTTGTGAATATTTTAAGAATATATTTAATTTTACTCAAATTAGTTATTTAAAAATATTATCTTAGACAAAATGCAATAATTTATAGAAAATGTGTAATTTTACATTTGTTAAAAAAATACCCAATTTTACACAAGTTTATATTTTCTGCAAATTTTAATGTGTAATCGCACATAAAATGAGTAATTTTGCGTATAATAGTTTTAAACAAAATGTAATTTTTTTTTTATGAAATATATAAAATTACGCAAAATGTTTAAATTTTCATAACATATGAGGAAACATGTTAGTGTTATTAATTTTCAAAAGAAAAAAAAACATAATATTTTTTTATGATATTCTTTACGACATATCCGAAATAAAATAATTTAAAATATTTAAATACTATGCGCTATAATATTACAATATTCTGACATTATAATGTAGAAAACATTGCGTTAATTGATCCCAACTTAAATATAAAAAGGCATTGTGAAAAACACGCTTAAGACTTGAAGTGATACTTTAAAATTGGGATACGTGGAACTGCACTCAAGGATTATAAAGATATGAAATCAAATTGCTTTTAATCATTTTTATAATTTTACACATAATGTGATTTTAACACATTTTATGTAATTTTACATAATATATATAATTTAAACAAAAAAATTATTTTAAATAGAGTTTGTTATTTTATATAAAATGTGTAATTTTATAAAAATGTGCAATTTTTATAAAAAAATATAATATTTTTCAAAAAAACTTTTCAAAAATATTTCGACAAAAAATTTTATTTTTAAGCTTTTTGAGAATTCTTCAAGATTTTTTTTATGGTTTTACTTTAACATCTGCTTAAGATACATTTATTTTGATAAGTACAAATCTTAAGTTTTAAACGTATTTAATTAAATTTTATTATAGTTTTAATTTAAATTATGAATGATATTTAATATTATTTTTCCAAAAGACCAACAAAAATAAAAAAAAAAATATTAAAATCTGCCTAAAATAACCTTAAAATAAAATGACACATTTTGTTCAAACTCACATGACCCACAAATAATAACATTATTTACTTATTCTGAATATAAATATATTAAATATACATTTATTTGAATAGATTTATACATTTTTTTTGCCAAAAAACATGACATAAAGCATATTTTCTATTTAGTATAAAAAAAGCTTTTGCCAAAAAAATTAACAAATCAAATCACGCAATAAATGTTAAATTCTGAAAAATATCTAGATAATATCTACTAGATATCCATAGATATGCTTAATGCCTGTTAAATTTTCATAATTTTCCAAAACTACCGAAATCACTATAAATACAATTTTGTTATTTATTTATTTACAAGTAGCAAATGTTTAAAGATCCTTGATGTTGACACATGTAACAAAAAACAAAAAAAAATTAAGATTTTTTTTCTGAGAACAACAAAATCAAAAATAACAAACGTGACAAGAATCTGTTTTTAACACATCCAATAAATTAATTTTAAAATGCATAATTTTTTTGGGAAAATTTGTATAAATAGTTTGTTGTTAATACAAGAACTAACATTGTTATAGTTTGATGTATAATAAATATAAAGTCGTTGAACTGGAAAACTATGTAATAATAAATAAATTACTTGTTTGCCATCATAATCTGTTAAAATTATGTTTGTTCTATTTTTGCATGCCAGTTTTAATGGATTTTTTAAAATATTTTTAAACAGTGGAATTAAAGGGTTTTTAAATTTATTTTAATAAAGAAGGACTTCCATAAGGGATATACTATATAATTAAAATGTTCTATAGATTTGATAAGTTAAATATTAAGGTTTTATTATATAAATAAATTTGCTTAAGTTGTGTTAGGATTATTGAATATAATTGTGAGCATTAGTTACACCTTTTTAATAACAAAATTCCTCTATTAACATTAATCTATCATTAATAGATTAATAAAATGCCTTTGGCATCAAAAATATAAATTATACTTGCAATTAATCTTATATAATTATATATACTTATTATACAATAGCAAATGAAACAATCAAACCACTGTGTGCTAAAAAATAAAACTATTTTTTATTTATTTTTTTTTTCAAACTAAAACTGTGTTTGTTGAAAAAAATGATTAACGACTTCCGCCCGTAAACACCCACATTTTTTATAAACTAACATTAGTTTCGTTATTTTATTTTTTATTATTTCCACTACTTGCTTGTAGTTTCTCTTTTATTTTTTTCGAAATTCTTTTGCTTGCTATTCTGTGCTTTTCATATTTTCATACAAACACTTTGTCCTTTTATGAAAAGTTGTTTTTTTTGTAACGTTGTGTGTGTGTGTTGTACTCTTGTTTGAATCTAGTTGATATTAACATCCTTGTGAAAGCCTAGAAGTATACTACAAAAATACAGGTTAATAACCGCTAACAAAAAATATGATTTTTTCTTTTATACCTACTATTCTGTATACTAAAAATTTTTTGCATACACACAAACAAACTGCCACTACCACTACAACTATAATAACAATTACACCTTTAAATAAGCTATGGGAAGAAATTTTAAAAATATATATATATAAAATTTATCTTGCCAAAAGGAAGTAAACTAAATTAATTGCAAATTGCTACAACTACATGCAAACATTTATACTGAACATAAATACATGCATATAAAAACACTCATATAATCATTCTCATGTACACTTATACGCACTGTGGGTTAGTTTAGAATAATATTTATAAATTTTTAACTTGATTTTTTTAGTAGCTGTACAACTAAAGATGATTTCTCATCTAATTGGGATATAACGTATTAATAAGTAATAATTCTATTTCTCACTATTTGTAAAATGGTCGGGATAGCATCATATATTGAATCATATTGTAAAAACTGTTAGTCTGATTTTATTCAAACGATTTAACTGAAAATTATTTTCAAGTTTTAGTTACATTATTTTTTAATACGCTCAATAGTTACAAAGCCCTATTTTGTGAAAAAAACTATAATTACAAGAAAATTATAAGCAGATAAAAAAATATATTTATTTTCTATATTTGTTTAATTTTCTAAAGAAAAACTTTACTGGAAAAATTTTTAGAGAAAATTTTTATTTGATTAAACTTTTATATAAAATTATTATCTTTAAAATGATTCCGTGTCGGTGGTGGGTGATATTGGGATATCTTTTCTGTGTGGTACAAACATCAGCATATTTACATGGACAAACAGGCATATATGCGGTCGGAAAATTCCAAAACGCAAAAAGCGATAAAACTTGTTTATAAATAACATCGGTGTAATTAAAGTATTCCAATGAAAGGCAGCAATTTCAACAATTTTTGTGTTTTATTTATAATTTTCGGCATTTCGCTATAGTCATTCTACATAAAAAATAGAATGTTAAGTTTTTTAAGTAAATACAATTTTAATAATTTTTATGACATTTAAATCACAAATGTTACCATAAAATTTTTATTAAATTTGTGAACAATTAATTTTCTATTCTATTCGATTAAATTTCTATGAAAAATAACCATTTGATTAATTTTCTTTAAACAAATTTTATTTTTGACTTTTTTTTTTCAAAGTATTTTTTCCCGATTCACTTTATAGGGTTAAAGTTATTTTTAAACTGCTTTTGCCGTTCAAAAGTTCTATTGTAATAAAATTAAAATTTCACTTAATATTAATATTAATATATTTACAAAAAATTACATTTTTATAAAATATTATAAGAGCATATCTAGTTTTTTGGCCACATTAGTGTTAACAAAATATTTGCCTTTTGGTTGATGAAAAGACAAATATTTTGTTCTGAGACGTAAATCGTAGATTTTTAATAGATTTTTTTCATTAGTGAATCACTGTTAGTTTTTCTTTAATGCAATATCATATTCTCTGTGATTTCCCATTTTATACTTGTGCTTTAAAGGAATTTTAAAATGTTACCTAACTCTCTACTCGTGGCTTAGACTTGGAAAAGT
This sequence comes from Phormia regina, assembly GCA_001735545.1. Taxonomy (NCBI): domain Eukaryota; kingdom Metazoa; phylum Arthropoda; class Insecta; order Diptera; family Calliphoridae; genus Phormia; species Phormia regina. Next base: position 7,224 of record MINK01000538.1, read on the forward strand.
AAAATTATGGGATGCATAAAAAGATTTATGGAAAAAATTCGGAATTTTTACTAATAAAGAATTGATATATCTGTTGCATTTCTTTCAATTTTAATATTCATTAAAAAAAGTTACCAATCACCAAATATAATAAAAAGATTGAATTCTTTTCCACTTACATTTTTATAAAATATGCTACAGTCTACAATTATTTAAGTATAATTTTCTAAAAGCATATTTTATATCAGATCCTTACCGATTATTATATAATTGATTCCACTGTCTTCCTTAGTTGCATTAAATATACACACTTACATACAGCTACAACTAAATTGTATACGTGTGTTTATGAATTTTCTCTTTTGGTTGTAAAAGACGGTTTGATTATTCACTATGTACAACTATGTATAGTAGAGAATCAACTTATATACATTTATACATAAGTGTAAATAAGGTAAAATCCTTGTTGTTGATTTTATAGCATTTTTTTTGTAGAGTATATTTTAAGGTGTAATTGAAAAATATTAATTATAAGTTTTCAATATGAAATATACATAATTTGTTTATATAATATATTTTACCCATACTATCAAATCAAATCATATATAAAATAAAACGCTTGCATGGATACATGTGTAAATGTTTTTTTTCCTAATTTGTAAGAAAATTTTAAATAAAATTCATGTTGTACAATCTTATAATTACACGCAAAGTTGTAATTGTTTTTTATGTAATTTTTTATTTTGTATTTAAATAAAATTTACATTCTTTAATTTCTTATTATTTTTCTTTATTTACATATATCCTTAAAGCTTATATTTACAAATACATACATATCATACATTTCTACCATACATTTAGTATTGGTATTTAAACAAAACATATGTTTTATCTTTAATTATATTTTAGGTCTGTTTTCGTATGGTTTTAAATAAGTAAATTGAAGTGTTTGAGGTTTTCTTTTGTGCTGTGAGTAAATGTTCTGTTTAAATATTTGCGGGTGAGTATGTAAATATAATTTAACTTAATATAAAACGAAAAAAATAAAATACTTAATCAAATTCATTTAACCCCATTTATAAAACATCCTCATTTGACTGCATTCTCTTATACTTCTATAAGTCGATTTTAAATAAATTCACAATTAAATAGTTTTCATTATAACAGATGCGTTAATTTAAGGAAATGAGTATTAAAAAAGACTTTAAATTATTAATATTCTAATTTATAACATTAAAAAGAAACTATTTTTCTTATTAATGTTTAATTTCTTAAATATTATGTATTTATGTTATCAAGTTGGTTAGTAAAACAAAGTACTCCTTTTCATATAATTGTAATTGATACGTCTCTGTTGTCATTGTACTCATTCCTTTGGACATAATTACAATAATTAAAAAGTTGGCTTTATAGCTTGGCTAAATAAATGTTTCTTACATTACGGACATATGGTACTACACACACTTATGTAAATATAAACTCATACATATACATAACTGACATATGTATATATTTGTGTAAAGTTTTATACTCGTATGTTAATATTTAAGTACTTGAAAAATTTAAGACTGACCTGACTGAACGTTCTTTACATTTTTACTTATACGATGTTTATTCTTTACACAAATATGTACATATGTATACATACACTTATACACATATGTATTTTAATACATATATGTATATGTATTTACATTGTCCGTTATTCATACAATTTAATTACAGTTTAATATATTTAAGCAACAACTTGGACACCTCCTTTTTTTCATTTTTATGTTGTTGTTGTACTGTTGGTGTTTTTGTTGTTTATTGGTTCATTACTGTAGCTGGCTCGATTTCGAGAATAAAAAAATAACGGGGCCAAATAAAATGTTAAGAAACGAATGTGCTTTTATTACTTTACATTCGCTGTTTGCTTGTTTTACAATAAATTGAGAAAATATGTTGAATTTTCCCTAGAGTTGATGTGAAATATGTGAATGTATTTTTGCTTTTAAATGATGATGGTGATGATGATGTGTTTTTAAGGTTAAGAAGAATTTTTCAGTTGTAAATTAAAAAACACAAAATATTTAAGAACGGAAAATTAAAAATTGGTCTATAAAATAAAATCATTTTAAGTCAATTTCCAATCATTTTCAGCTTATTATATCTATAAAAAATAAACAATAATAAAACCTATTACTCTATTTAATTCAAATTCATTAGTTTGATGATTGAAGCAAACCAAACAAAAATTAATTAATGTATGCAACTTCGTAAATGAAAACTATTTTTATTTTTGTCAGTGTATAAAATTGGCAAAATTAAAAAGAATTCAAGAGAAGTAATTAAATAACCGTTACTAAAATTTAAGAATAATTTAATGCAACAAATCTTCTTAAAAATTCAATCTTATTTGTTATTTAATCAAAACATTGAAGAATTTTTTCTTTACTTTTTAAAATTCTTGAGAATCTCGTTTTAATCTTAATTTTTTTCGCTGTATGTTTGATAAGAGATATGCATTTTTACGTGCATATGGCATTTAAATGATTGTTTTTACGATTTTTTTATTTCCATTCATGTACTGAGAGAAATTTTGATTAAAAAAATTTTTTTATTAAAATAATTTTAAGAAATTCAGCATAAATTTAAAAATAGTTAGGCTATAAAAGTAGAAAAGTTGATTTAAAACCAAAAAGTAAATTTTTTATTTTCATCAATAATTTATTTTTTTTTTTTTTCATCATGATTGAAATAAAAAATATAAAAATCGTTTGATATATTTATCAAAAACGATTTAAATTATTTTCAACTTTTCAACATTGAATAAAAAAATATTTTTGAAACTGATATCTATTTTTAAAGATATTTACGATATTCATCATGATGGATATATGAATCCCTTACATATTTTTTTGTTCAATAAATAAAAAAACATTTTGAACTTTAAAGATATTTATTTTTATTGAAAAATAAAAATAAAACATTTTCGGGTGCTTGGTTAAAAGTTCATGTATAATATGTTTTGAAATTTCTTTTTGTTATTTCAATTCATTGAAAAATATTTTCAAATATTTATTTTTTTAAAATAGATTTTTTTTTTTATATTTCTTATAGTATGACTTTAACAAAAATAGAACAAATTTATACAATTATTTTAAAATTTTGGAAATTTACATTTTTTTTTAGAATTTGGTTCAACATCCTTAATTTTATCACGAAAACTAGAATCAAAATCAGAAGTGGTATATCCAAATCCACATTGCCGCAGAATTTTTTGCATTTTTTTTCAAGAAATTAACCGATATTTTCATCAAACTATTCTAAAAATTCAAGCGTTGTGACTAATTTATTTTCCTAAGTGTATGACAGTTTTTTATAAATGTTATTTTCATTTCACTTGGTGTATTTCCTTTATTTCTCCATTTTACCAACATTTTCATTGTTTTACATTTTTTGTTCAGTCTTTGGAGATTGCAACACACTCACATACAATTAACAAATTTGAATACTGATAGTAAAATAATCGTGAAATTTGAATAGGATTTTCTATTCAAAATGTACACTTTATATTGGGATGCTTCAAAAAATTTCGGAGGAAATATTTAAACGAATTTTTGTCGATTTACTCACGTTTTTATATTTCAGAATTGTCGATTTTTTTTGTGTTTCGCCATTTTCCATATTTTATATTTAATTTTTTTGTTTGCGTTTTTTCATATGGTAGACTATGACCAGGAAAACTTTTTAAAATATTTTTTTCTTGCAACATGTGTTCCTTATTTAAAAAAAAAACACATACTAATACAATATGTAAAAACAACAACAACAGTGTATTAGTTTAAATACATTTTGATTGTATTTGAATTTATTCACGTTTTAATTCATTTTTCCACCATTAAAGAATTAAAATTTTAGACCTGTAAAAACAAAATGTGTATATCCATTGTTATACAAATGTTTATTACAAAATTAAATTTAACATTATAATTTTATCTTAGTTTTACTAATCAAAACATTTTAGAAAACCAATAACTTCTAATAGTCTGATCCGATTAAAATTTACATAGAAGTATTTGGGATTTCATAAATCTTTCATGAGTGAAGCTATGTGGTTTTAAAGTAGCGAAATTTCTATAGCAAACGGAATAAACGAGGAAAAATTGTTTTTAATATTTATTGCTTTAAAATTGGTCTTTCACCAAATTATGGATATCTCGAAATTTTACTAAAACTCCGAAATTTTACTACAAATCTGATATATGATAAAAAACCCGAAATTTTTACAAAAATTCAAAATTTTACCAAAAATTGAAAAATACACCAAAAATTTTGAAATTTATAAAAAAATCAAATAAACCGATTTTCTTCGATTAAATGAAAAATTTTTAAATATTTTTTTCGGGTAACATTTTATGAGGGTGAAGGTAATCTTTAAAAAAAGTTTCACTGTAATAAGGTAGCATCTTTCATCAAAAAAGAACACGCTTTAGTATTTGTGAAACTGCACACAAGTACACCCTATAATTTAATAGTTTACATTATTAATTTCCGAAAGTCTTTTGGTTAATTTTCTTGTCAGTATTTTTTGGCTTCAAGAGTAAAATTTTAGGATTTTCTGTCTGTTTCTTCAAATGCGAACGAAAGCTTCGTTTATTTATTTCGTTTTAGTTTATTTGATTAATCATTTAAATTAACGGCCGTAAAACCGTAAAGTTGCTAACGAGTTGCTAACTAATTTGTATTAAATTTCTATGGTGAAATGAAACAGGTGCCAGCAGTTCTACAAAAAAATACAGTATTATCTTTAGAGCTTGGCACTACAGCGAGTAAACAAAATTTTCTTTGACCGTTCAAAGTACTAAAATAATAAGTGATTAAGGATACTTGTTTTAATTTGCTTTTGTAAAATTTCCACATTTTTTATTTATCGTAAGTACATAAGTTTTTAATTAACACCTACCTTTCCATAAAATTAAAACTTTAAAATCCAAAGAAGATATTCAACTATGGCCATGTTAAGTATTTACATTTAGTTACCAAAAAAACCATTGAGATGAATCCCATGACACAAGTCATTAATTTACCGTACTTAACTTGTGTAAGAAGTACATTTCTTTTGTATTTTAAATTGATTTCTCAAACAAAACATGTAAATAAAAGAAAACCAACTAAATCGCCAACAATTCTTAAAAAGATTATTGACTCAATTTGATGATGGCGTTAGCTAACAAAAAGTATTATCAATTCATTCATTCAACGTCCCTTCAATCACTTACTGTTTACGAAAATGGAAAACATTAATGTACGTACATTAACTGACACAGGTGTTAAAGCCTTAACAAACTTTGATTAATAATTGACAACATGAAGACAAACAGCTATGACAGCAGCAAACAACAACAATAATAACATAAACGAAATTTAAGGATGACACGTACAAATACAACATCATAATCAATGTTTGTAAAAAAGAAATATCACCTCTGATTTCCAGTATACTCCTAAATAAATATTAATTTCTGACATATATATACGTATCAGTAAATATATAGTACAAATATATATTATAAACTAACGGGAAAATTTACCCAATAGATTTGCAGCAATACAAGCATAAACTAATATTTATTTAGATAAGAAAATTTCAATGATATCACGAGTATGATAAATATTGTTGTGATTTATTGAATAAATGACAAACAGAGCATTATGGTACTCATTATATTAACAATAAAACAACAATATTATACATCATATGAACAATTAAATAATTGTTAATAATTTTCAGGAAAATTTAATAATACTCGTGTATTGATTTTTTATTTTAGTTGTGTTTATTAATGTAACATATTGAAAAAATCATTAAGGACCCCAAAATTATATATTTTCTAAGTCGATCAAGCAATGTCCGTACCAAACAAATCTTAATTTTCTTAAAACCGAAAAAATATTATACACACTAAAAAATGTTTTTTAATCTATAAATAATTTCGTACTTTAGCAACTTACAGAAAAGACTCACAAAATAGTTGGAAAGATTGAGCTATATATGACTATAAAACTATACCGAGAGCTTAGAAAATTGGGTCAAGTTGGAAGCGGACAATTATCGTCTACTAAGGGTTCCTCATTTAAATTTTTGTACACTACTCTGCTACGGCTAACTGAGAGTTTCATCTAATCCTGCCAGCCTATTAGAAGTTACAGATTTATTTCCATAAACTTTTGATTTTGCCTCTCTGGGAATAAAAAATTCATATGAAAGAATTAAGATATTTTATAATTTAAGTTGAAAACTCCGGTCCAGATTAGGATTTTTAAAAGACCATATACAATTTTCGATAGATTTAAAAACATTCCTCTTATAATATTCTTAAAAATTTCCTCTCATATTTGAGTAAGGAAATCTTATTATTTCTAATGTAGGTCTTAAAGATAAAAAGCTTCGAACTAAGTACAAATATTTGATAATAAATTGTCTCATTATAATCGCATTTCTACTACATAACAACAATAACTTTTGTCCTTTTTATTGATTAAGATATATTTTATTTTCTATTATTTTTTTCCTTAAAAAAATTTCCAAACCAACTAGTTTACATTAAATTAAAATGTATATTTTTTTGTACAAATTCTAAAAGTAATTTACCATTAATCAAGCTGTACTCCATTTATTTACGAAAGTATGTTATGCATAAAAAGGCAAAAGTAATTAAGACATACATTTCCTAACGAAATAAAAGCCTAAAAGTATGTTAATTATTTCCAGGCTTTGTTTAATGTTATAAATAAAACAAAACTAAATTACGATTACCAAAAACAAGATTTTTGGTTTTCTCTTTTTTGAAAATTCTTCAAAAAACATAAATTTAAAAAAAATGTATTTTTACTTAATTTAGGAAAAAAGTGTTAACGATTTAAAACATAAAAAAATTTAGTTTAGCCTTCATTTTGTTCAGCATTTGTGTTATGTATTTAAAATCAATTTTATTGTTTTTTTTGCTTAGTTTTCCTTTTTACATAACATATTTTATTAACAATGAAATTGAAAAAAAAAAGATTCGGCTGGGCCGAATCTTTGATACCCTTCACCATCGTTGGGGTGGATGTTATAAAAAGTATCAATTTTAACATTCCTGACTTATATATACATTTATTTGAATAAGAAACTTATACATATATAACCAACAACAATAATAAATAATCATAGAAAGCTTTTCTTTAAAAAAATTAATATATTTATGTATGTACATACATATATACAAACAGATTCCATATACAAACAACAACAAGATCAACACTGTTAATCATTACATTAATGCTGTTGCTAACTAAACAATTTTCCTTTACAAAAAACAACAACAATGCTTGAAATAGTTTTGTGTGTATTTATTATTATTTTTTTTGTTTTTTGTTATTTATTTATCAACCGATTTTACTAATTTTTATTAGCGTTCTTACATAGAACTTTCTTTACAATTTAAAACATATATATCCGATAACTGAGGTTTTCTAAACATTTTCAAAAGACAGAAGGACCTCTTTATATCGACTCTCCTATCAATAAGGATAAGGATTGTAGAAATTACCAACGGAATGACAAACTTTACAGCTGTAATGAAGAGTATAAAAATAAATGCTTTATGTCCTTAAATTCATTACCAACTTTACCATTAACATTCATTTTCCCAAAACAAGTGTAAATTTTACCACAATATATTTAGCCCCCAAAAGAACAAAAATACCAAAAAGCTACCAAAAAACAATCAACATTGGAATCAAATTGATTTTTTTTTGCTGTGTGAATCCTTGTCGAAAAAAGGCACATAATTGATGAGTCTAACAATTTATCTTAACGAAAATAAATGTTCAACTTTTAATACACATTTAACAAGGAGGCCCATCACTTTAGTTAACAAAAGAAAACTTTAACTAAACAGACAAAAAGCCAGCCAAATTGCAATACTCTGAGCAACACTTAGGACTAATATGAGCTGTGGGGTACATGAGCCAAATATGTCTGTCAAGTGAAAATTAATATCAGACATTATAATTTAAATCATATTAAGTGTATTTCTTAAATTTAGGATGTATAATGTTTACTAAAGATTTTATAAATAACAATTTTACAGATATAAATGCAATTGGAGAGGTATATGTATAAGCCAAGGGGCTTGCAAAAATCAACTTTAGTTTCCCTCTTAAACATTTTGAAATTATTTTTAGCTATAAAATTAACAATTTAGGGCAAATAATGTTTACATTACTTTGCTCCTCTTAAACATTTGTCTGCAAATGAAATAAATACCAGCCATAAATAAAATAAATTATTATTATATTTTTTTTAGTTAGTGTCTGCTGTTATGAAAGCACGTGTGGTATGAAAAATATTTTATTTGTTACCGTCATCATCATTGTTATCAAAATTATCTGAAAACCACAATTAAACTTTGTTGCCAACGTAAGCAATCCCTAGTTTTTTTTTCTACCATTAACTACTTTTTCCGAACACATGTTTATGGTGTGAGGATTAAGTTGCTTATTTTGTTTTTGGCGAAAATGAAGAAATTAATCTTTTTGGTTGCAAAACAAAAACAACAGGTAATTTAAACAAAAAAAAATTGTCTTGTTTTAAAGTAATTGTACTTTCTGTTTGAAGTATGAGAGAAAAACAACAATAATTTATAAAGAGTTTATTGTAACACAAATTTAGTTCTCTTTATTCAGCAAAAGCTTTTGTTTAAGATTTAAGAGTATGTAGGTGTTTTTGTTTGATTTATAATAAAATATATAGGTAGGTAGGTAGGTAATGGATGAATATAAGAATATATTGAAAATGATTGATTTCCATGTTTATCCACTGAAAATGTCTAACTAAAATTGAATTAATTTCACTTTAATTAAATTTGATATGAAATTTAATGTAAATATTTTGATTAAATACCATAATATATTTTCCTGTGTTTTGAAATTAAATAATTTTAGTATTTTTTATAAATTTAGTCATAGTTCAACCCATGGTATAAATTAGATTGGGGTCTATATTCGGCTATGCCGAATCTTCGCCTTAAAGTATGATTTCATATTATCGCATTTATCTACATTACAAGTAGGGTTTGGGATTTCCCGTGATATTTTGTTTCCCGGAAAGCGGGAATGAAAAATTCGATATACCGGGAAACTTTAAATATAAGAAGAAACCAATCATTTTTTATAAAGAATGTTATTTTATATATTCAATACTATAACACAACATTATTAATCACATTTATGATTAATTAACAGAAAAAAAAGACAATATTAAAGTATGGCTTCCAATTTAAAATTTAAAAAATTTTAAATATTTCATACAA
>MINK01000539.1:0-13157 GCA_001735545.1 Phormia regina
GAATAATTATTTGTCAAATAAACCGAATAATCTGAAAGCCCGATTAATTGGATACTCTAATAGTTATACAATTGTTTCCAAAAAAGCGAAGGCTGTAATTTCTTAAAATTGAAAATGCCCTAGTTTTAGTTCTACCCAGCAAAAACTATGCTTTCCTGGTAAGCTAGCAGGTATAATAAGAAATACAAATGAAATTGAAAAAAGATTTGAAAAGTTGTATATCAACCGATTTTGCTCAATTTTTGCATGGAATTTTCCCCACATTTTGATATATAAAACATATATTTATTGTTTTTTGAAGAAATGTTTAAGCAAAATATACAACTTCACTTTAGAATAAGCATGCGATTTGAAAACGCCTATTTTCTTGTGAACAACATCACATCTATTATGCGATTTGAAATCGTAATAGCCAATTTTATGCGATATGCAATTCTCATCACATATCCGGTAGTTATTTTTAGACTCAAGAATATGTACCTAAAAAAAAAATAAAAAACACTGAAAAAATTTGCCGTCAGTGAGATTTGAACTTGGGACCATACTAACTATTCGTTTTCATTGAGTAACTTCCTACTCAGTATACCATTTAATTTTACCAAGTTACACAAAAAAATAATAATAGTATCAGAATTGGGTTGAACCAGCGACTTTCAGATTGTCCGGGTTCACACACAGCAATTTTTCTTGCTGCAATTCTGAGTTTATAGGGGAGAGAGGAGAAAAGAATACTAAACTTTTACATTCTCTTTACCTCTCTCGTCTACAAAGTCAGAACTCAAAATCAAGAAAAATTGCTGTGTGTGAACCTCGACATTGAGAAACCTTCACTTTTGCCAACTGATCCACGTGATTCTAACTTACCTCGCTATTATACTATTGATTATTGAAGGCAAATAATAATAACGCCTCATTACCAAAAAAGTACTTTAATAAATAGTTGCCATTACCGAAAATCTAAAAGATTTTGCTACAATTTTTCTGTATTTGTAGTAATGTTGGATGATTGCTTTTGTTTTTAAATCGAAAATCGTCTCTGAGGAGATGTCTATCAGAAAAGTATAAAATTTTTTTATTTTACTAAAAAAATTTTTGTTTTAGGGAAAAAAGATTGTAGTGGAAACTTTCTCGATCAAAAATATGAAAAAATCATTATTTTTATATTTTTCAATTACTAAATAGTTCATTTTTGGACCCAGAAGAGTTATTGACTTCCTTAAAATTTTCTGTTCGAATTTTATTCATTAGCTAACTGAGCAAAAATCTTAGAAAATCTGGTAAATATATTGGGCTATAACTGGAGCAAGATTTCTCAAAATTGGTATAGTTTAAATTTCAAATATAAATAACTTAAAACTGTAAGAGCTAACATCATCGGAAACGAAGAGACTTAAGAGATTTGGCTAACATGGTGCTATCTGATGACCTTACATTGCTATGGATCATATAATACGCCTCTCTTTTAGACTTAACCTAATCAAAATGCATCTAATTAACAGTATATTTATTAGCAATTTTTTTAGTTTCGATACCAACAAATATTTATACCATTTTTTTTCAATTAAAAACATAATTTATAATTAAAAAAATATTTTACTACTTAAAACGAAACCAAAACCACAAGAACGATTTAATCGAGTATTACCTGTAACTAGTATTCCATGAACATAAAACCAGAAGATGAAGGAGAAAAAATATGTGCAGTGTTTGTGATAGAAACCACAAACATTTGAAGAGATGACAAAGCAAGTTGCATGCTGTGTTGCATGCCTGCTTTCTACACATGATAAGGCCTAACACACACTATACAACAATAACAAAACCAACAGCAAAAATAACAATAACATTAAGAAAAAGAAAAACACACAACTTAAACAGGAATGCCGGCCGGTTTGTTTTTTGTTGGCGTTGGTCAGTATACATACATATAACCATAAATACAAACTAATACACATGCCAAAAAATACCAACAACAGCAAAAATATAACAAAAAAAATAAAAACATTCAAGTTAAAATCCAAATAATCAACCACATTCATTGTGAAAAATAAAAAAAAAAAATAAACGAAAAAAAAAATTCATACAAAAACTTGACCAACAAGGGCCGGGATATGAAAGGAGACAGACGAATAGGAAAAATGTTGAAATGTGTCATAGAATGTTGTACGTGTGGAGTACTCAATCGTATGAGTGGCATACAACAATAAAAACAATACAAAAAAAGAAATAAAATCGAACAAAATCCAAAATAAAAAATATATCTATGTACTACGGTAATGTTAAGGCAATTGAATCTATTTACAGCAAAAGACAATATTTTCCTGTATATGGTATATAGATGAATATATGTATGTGTGTGTGTGTATTTATGAATATAGAACGAGTTCTATTGTTTATTTCTAAGCAAATATTTGATTTGGTAAAAAAAACATATCCAGTTTACTTTATGAAAATATTTTAAATAAATTGGGGAATTTAATACACATTGAAGTTAAATGAGTTAAATACACGTGGAATATAAGTATTATGGACAGAAAAAAAGGTAAAAAAAATTTACACGGGAAAACCAAATCAAGCGGTTAAGTAAATTCCTCCCTTACCAATCCTTAGGTGATCATTGTATTTTGGAGTGATTATTTTAGGTATCGGAAAATGTCCTTAAATTCTATATCTATTCAAGCATAAATTATTTTTTGTGATATCCCGCAGAGATTTTCATCGTGAGTTCTTATCTATGAAAACTCGTAAACGTACTCTCCTAGAAAGCTCTTATGGCCAGGTAAGCAACATAATATAAATCTATTTATTTGCATTAAAAGACGTAACATATACAGGCGTTTATACGCATCTCTAACTCACAATTAAAAATATTACGATATAATCATTTTACCATATAAACGTTGAGTTTTAAATTTAGTTATGGAAACTCATTTAAAATAAAATGTACGCCACTTCCTTTTAATAATAAGATAATATATTTTGCAATTTGCGTATAAACAAAGCGTTATTTATTTATATTAGTTAGTTTTATTTGCAATAATTGTTTGATTTCATATTCTTTCCCTACCACTTAGAAACCACTTAGGCGTTAGATTTATTCTAATTCTCACACTGGCCTATGTGTTAAATAAAATTAAGGTGGGTATCTGCTTGACGGCCCTACCTCATTGTTATCTGTACCTACCAATGCACTGTGCGTTGCTTTGTTCCATAGACAAAAGTTAAAATAAAAACATTTTTCAAACTGAGTTTAAATATACCTTTTTGGAAAGGTAACAATATAAATATAGCTATTTTTATGGCTATTAGAGGGCGCTAGGGAATTGAAAGTGAAAAACAGAAAGTATTATTTATTAATTAATTAAATTATTTATTCCTCCTCTTTTTAGAAAATTTAAAAAGCTGTGTTAGCTAGAAATGCGTTTTTCTCATTTTAGAACATATAGGAGTGTTCTTGTTCTGATTTAAATAAAAATTGGCAGAATCATAAATAATCTATATCTCACTATAACCACAAAATTTGATGGAAATCCGTTTTTTTGGTTTAAGTATATATGGGAGGTGGGCATGTCCTTGCTCCGATTAAAAAATAATGTAGAAGACTTATAGAGAATAAATTTTTCAAGGCTGACACAAACTTCAGTATTTTAGAAAAAAATTAGTTTTTTAACTTTTATGGGAGATAGGCATGTCCTTGCTCCTATTTTTCTATTTATTCATTCTAAGCCTAATGTAATATGTGTACCAAGTTTTAATTTGCTACGACAACCACATCTATTTTTGTCCCATCTTTGTATGGGTTCAAAGCACTGTGCAACACCCTGAAATGCGAAAAACATCTGAGTAGCGAATTGAAGCTATGAATTTGGATAAGACTTTCCCCTTGGTTAGGATGGAACCAATTTAAAATCTAATAATCCATGAATCACGGCAACAAATTGGACTTATCCTTATATCCTCCTCGCGATTTGCTTATATCCACCACGATGGTACCCAACACATACAGAATTATTATCGTCATTTTATACCCTACACAACCATAGATGGTTGAGATATTATGCGTTTATGTTTATATCTTCTAAAACGATCTAACTATGTCTGTTCTTCCGTCCGTCTGGCTGGTACAAATTATACGCAATTTAGAGTTTCAACAAACAAAAATGCCTTAGGTTCACTGTTGACCATAGATCACACATAAACCCTTATTACAAAAATCTGTTTAACACGGATATTAATATCAAATTGATATTCGTAAGTAGAAACAATATTATCAAATTTAATGAGAATTGTTATATAATTTCGGAAATCGACATAGGGTGCATAAAATTATCTAAGGTGTGAGATCGAATATTTCATAATATACATAATATTCAATAACTTTGAAACGATTGATCTTAGAGTTTTCATTATTATTTTTTTTTTAATTATTTAATGATTTAGCACAGATCGCAGAAATATATAATTTTTATGGTTCTAATTATAAAATTGTGGACCACTTTTAAAAACTCTTTCTTTGGAGATTTGATAGTTCATTCAGTCACTTTTTTGGAACAGTGTGCACATCTTCTGTAAAAATCTTCGGTATTTTGGGACGCCTTTTTTGTGCTCTTGAATTCACTTTTCACAAGAGCTCAATATCTCTCATCCGGTCTAAGCTATGAGCAATTTTGAAAATTGACTTCTCTTGGTACTAAAACTATATTATTGGTTTAGTACCCCTGCAGAGCTTTCTTACCGTAGTGACATGATACCAAACCCGACCAAAAATATGTGGACACGTTGTACTTTCTTAAGAAAAGAAGAATTATTTTTTGCAAATATTCCTTTATGCATATTTTGGTATTTTTAGATCCGAATGTATCAAATGAATTTCCTGTGTTGCCGGAACTTCGATGAGGCAAAATGTGTGTTAAGATTTTTTCTATCTTTTTATATTTACATTATCTATTTGATTAATTTAATTAATTTATTAATTAAAAAAGTTTTAATGCTTTTCATTTTTAGCAGATTTTAGTAATTGATATAATCATTTAAGAGGTGAAAATTTAAACAAGTTTTTAATTGAATAAATTACTTTTTAACATATTTTTTAATTGAAGACCTTTTTCTGTGTTGGGTTCTTAGTCCAGTGTGCCAAGGATGGATTGGGTTTGGGATAAATTTCACATAGGCATAGCAGAGGAATGTAAAACTTTAAGCTAAGAAAAGTATCCCTACATACTCTTCAGGATCGGGGCTATTAGAACACAAAACAAGGTATTTCTGACATAGAAACATTTTATCGCTTTTCAAATTTTTGTTTCTTATTCGATTTCAAATATATTTAAATCTTTTTAAAGCTCCAGATAAGGCTTATGAAACCATGCTATTTAGTTTGTTTTTTTTACAATTTGCAAATTATTCTCAATTATTATACCAAAAATTATGATTTATGTGTTTACACTCTTTTCTCTAAAATAAACATTTCTGTAAGAACATATAAGAATTTTATACTTTAACAAAATTTATTTTAAGCAGAAATAATTTCATAATAAAAAACCTTGCCGAAGAAACGAATACTTAATTTTTTACATTCACTTTACCTCTCTCGGCTTATGGCAATAAAAAATTGCTATGTGTGAACACTGAAAAACAAAATTATTACTTTAATAGTTCTAAAAATCAGAAAAATTATTAACGTTTTTAACTATAAAAATATTTAAGTCAATATCTTTTATAGAATCAAAACTATGTCACTTTAAATATCAGAGAGGAGTTTTTCACTATCACTAAAACTTTTTCAGAAAAATCACATCAAAAGAAAAAAAATGAAAAAATTATTATTTGCAATTTATTCAACATTTTAAATTGATGCTACAAAATTTTTATTTTATAGGCTTATTTTGTTTGGATACCCCATCATTTATTTAGTTTGTAGTACTACTTAATGCAGAACTAATCAAGTACGCAAGCGCAACAATTGAACATGTGTGCAGCCGGTAAAACATGTTAATAATTTTAAAGGTAACTTAACTTAAGCTTTGGACTTGTGTTATTTAAACGCTTAACAAAAAATAGAAAATAAAAGAAAAAGAAACAAGTTTCTTCATCTTTAAATGAATATAAAACAATAAATTAAATTAAATAATAAAAGAACATAGACAAAACATCCCATTAGTCTTTTTAAATAATACAAAATAAGGCACAAAACAAGAATACAAATTATAACACAAGTATTATCTACTATTATAGTCTCCCCTTTTTATTATTGTATCTGATGGAAACAAATTAGTTCGTGATCTTTAAAGAACTTTATGTATACGAGTAAATTTATGATACATAAATTTTATATTAAGTATATAACTACGATTAATACATTTGATTTAAAAAGTTTGGAAATAAAAAGTGAATCAATTATTTCACAAAATACTTTACTAGTTATGATTACTTAGTTGTCTTAATGCATATTTGAAACATTTTTAACTTGCCATCATATGAATTTGTATATCTACTATGAAAAGCTAAATAATTGTTATATCCTTTTATGAAGTCGAAATATGTACAAATTGGAAATTAGTTAAGACAAAAATAAATTTTCCATCCGCTTGCTTTCTATTATCACTTGTAGAATATAGAAACTACTCATGCACTTTTTGAGAGAGGCAAACTCTCTTCTATCATTTTGTAAGAACAGTGTTGCTAACTTAACCCTTTTAGCCGATTTTGCGAAGTCAAATAGACGAAAAAGTTTTTAGCCAAAATTTAGCACTTTCGTCAACGGGTTTTTTTGCACAATTTTACATTTTTTGTTGAACATTTTTTTAACGTCATTACATAAGTTAATTTTGCTCAATTTTTACTTTTATTTGACAATTTTTGTACTAAGTTCTCAATATCTTTTTAGAGAAATATGAAGAGACTAGTCCATATTTATCCTAAAATCTAAACAATTTTTAAAAGAAACTTTTTTAATTAAAAAAAAAAAACTATCTTCAACATTTAAAATTGTTTGAGGGAAAAAGTGTTGTAAGAACTGAAAAATTTAGCATCATGGTTCATTATAACCTGTATTTAATTATACTCCGTTTTGTTCATAGGTTTTGAGATGTAGGTTCCAAATGTTTGGTTAACATTAAAAACGTTTATATGTTTACTTTTACTTTTCAATTTTTGTGCATTTTTATACTTTTCTTCTCTTTAAACATATTGAAAAGTGCTGTTTTAATATTCTGCATGATCCCGAAGTACCGCCTGAATACAACGCCAAATCTGCTAATTAATATAGATACGTGTCATAGTTGCTGAACTCAAAACTCCCGCATTCTTTTGAGATTTCGAGGTAGTTAGTTTCGTATTTAATATTCGTAGTTAGCTAAACTCAAAGCCTCCGCATTATTTTGAGACCGAAGTGGTTGCTTTCGTATTTTCCATTCGTAGTTTGTAAAACTCAAAGCTTTCGAATTCTTTTGGGTCCGAAGTAGTTACTTTCGTATTTTATATATTTACCGAACTTGAGAACTTCCGAATTCTTCTTCAGAGCGAAATAGTTTTCTCAACTCCGAAAACAAAAAAAAACACCAAAATTATTAATCCGTAAACCGTTTTGTTTCATATTTAAATAGCAACCAGTTTTGTAATTTTTGTGTCGCTTCACTAGCCAACAGTTTACATATTTTCTATCTCCTAACGCTTCATCGGTTTAATGTACTCTTATATAACACCGCGGAAATATCCATTCCTTCTCTTAGCATTAAGTAGCTTAAGGTTTCATAAATAAAAACTTTGTTTTGAATTTCTATTACCATCTAAGAAAATAATTTCAAAAGGAAACAGACCCTCGAAACGAACTTGGACAGACTGAGTCATACTTTGGCTGAAAAATTAAACATTCGTATTTATGTTCGAAATGGTTGACATCACTGTGTAAGAACTCGATTTAACTATTAGAGACCAACCACTGTATGATTGCATAAAATGGAGCACGTTTGAGTGGGAACCAATAAAATGTCTGGTACAAAATTCTCCAATTTTATACATTTCATAACCACTTTTTTATATCTTTTCTTTTTCTATCTACGCACAGTGCTTTGATCCTATACAACGATGGGACAAAAGTAGAAGGAGTTGTCGTAGCAAATTAAAACTTGGTACACGTATTACTTTAGGCTTAGTATGAACAAATACAAAGTTTTGAAAAAATGGCGCAAGGACACGACTACCTGTCATATAACCTAAAGTTAAAAACTAAATTTTTTCTAAAATACTGCTGTGAACTTTACCAAAATTTTTGCCAGCCATGAAATATTGATTTTTTATAGGTCTTCTAAATTATTATTTAATCGGAGCAAAGGCACGCTCACCTCCCATATATCTTCAATTAAAAAAGGATTTACTGCGTGAATACTAGACAGAATTCCACCAAAATTTGTGGCTATAGTGAGTTATAGATTATTTAAGATTTTTATTTAAATCGGAAGAAGAACAAAATGAAAAAACACATTTCTGGCTAATACACCGTTTTTAATTTTATAGAAATAGAAGGAAGTATCGCAGAAAATTGAAAGTTTGCACATATATTACTTTAGATAAAGAACAATTATATACAATATTTAAAAAAAATGGAGCACACTAACCCTCTCATGTATTCTGAAATATGAAAAACTCATTTTCTCCCAAAATACTAGTCAAAACAGTATCAAAATTTACGATATCTATTCGGAATATATTTTTAATAGATCAGACAATATTTTATTTAATAGGAGCAAGGTTAAGCTAACCTCCACCATATCCTATCATTATTAAATATTATTTTAACGTTTGCACACATATTTTATCAGGAGTAAATCATTAATTTGCCTACATTCGACCGATTTCCGATCCGAAATTGTAATATTTTTTTATTATTTTCGATTTAATAACTCGAAATATTACAACTTAAGAATTTGTTACTTTTTTGTAATAAAAGAAAATAAATAAATTTTTTAATAATTTTATTTTTAGTTGTGGCAAAAAATAGGAAGTATTAAAAAATTTATAATTTTTAGAATTTTTTTGAATATTCCATCAAATTCGTGCAATGTATGTATTAAAATTTAAAAATTCTATATAATTAGCTCCATCTGGAGTACTTTTTAACGTAATACATTAGGTCCAAAAAATATATTTTTCCATCCTTAACTGTTTTTTTTTTTTTAAATTTCAGAATCATTTTTATAATTATTTTACTTTAATTTGCAAAATAAATCACTTAAATATTAAGAACACTTTGAAATTGTAGTAAAAATGGACAACAAGACAATTTGTCAATTAATGTTCTCTAAAAGTTGTGGTAAAAAATAGGCTCTAACTGTTTTTTTTTTTATTTATAAAACAACTATAAAAATAAAATAACTATATAAACATAAACCGTTATTATGTTTTTATAATAATAATTTTTTATATCCTTCATCAAATTTAAGGAATTTTTCGGTTTTAAGTAAAAAATATGTGTAAATTTGAGCAATAATATGTTTATATACGGAACCATATATTTAAAAGATAATAATTGTTTTAATCTACCAATATTATGAGGTATTCAATATACAAAAATTCCACGCATTTTAGCTAAAAATGAATTTTTGACGATTTTTTTTAAATTACTTTCATTAATATTAGTTTTGGTTCATTAATATTAGCTTTAAATTCTCTGATTTTAGCTCCATCTGTTTTAAATTATATGATCTATATTGTTACCTTTCCAAAAACGTATATTTAAACTAAATTTTAAAAATGTTTTTATTTTAATTTTCGTCTAAGGACAAAGCACTTTGCTCTGGCACGTTCCTTTGAAAAATCTACTTAAATAGATCTACGTGAACCAAAAGAAATACAATTTCTTGTGCATTATGTTAGGCGGACTTAATTCTTTAATGTCTTGACAGTTTTATTGAAATTTGTAAATGGAATGAAAAGAATCATAATTGATATAAGGACATACTAGTAAAACTGCATATCATATCAATTTATAATAAATGTTTTTAGTTTATAATTTATATCCCTGGCAGTTGATATTGAAATATTAGAACTCTTTAATTGTGTCTCTTGAATAGCTTTCATAAGAGAGCAAATTTTCTTATAGTTCTTTTAGAAGAATTATAACATAAATTAAAAAAATCCTGAATAAAATATTCTTATGCTTTAATCCAGCTTGCAAAAGTATAATAAACAGGAAATAGGTTGTGCAAAAGTATCTTAGGATAGCATAAATATTCTAGTCTATTTTACTCTCTTCGTAAGAGATCTAGATTGGCAAACATATTATACCTTAAGATTTAGATCATTTCTTTTCGTTTAACTTAAACTGACATTAATAAAATGTATAGCACACGAACAAGCGAAATCAAACCACGAGGACACCATAGAAGACGATTGATCTTACTATATTTTGAATTAGCACACATATACACTCACACTCTAACATCTGCACACATGCATTTCTTAATACACACACACACACAGTCACAAACACTTGCAAAAAAGTTATCCCAAAAGCATGATGATGATAATGATGATGACGACGAGGAAAATGATGATGAAGATGCTTTTGTTGTCAAACGACATTGCGGTATGATGTGTCTGGCTGTCTGTGTGTTTGTTTGTATAAAAATGATTTAAGAGGGATACAAATTCCCATAAATCTTAAGGCCATTTAGGAACAATAATTTTAAAATAAAAAAAAACAAAGAGAACAAAAAATAAAAATTAAATCACTTACACTTTAAAAGAAGATAACTCGTCTTATTTAGTCTGGTTCTGCTATTTTGTAAAAATTTTTGTTGTTGTCGTTAAACAAAAAAACCTTTCAAATGATATAGAATTGCAAAATGAAATTAAAACTTTTTAGGTTTTATTATTTTTTTGTTTTGTTTAGCAAAAAAAAAACAAAAATAAAAAAACGTTAATAGGCACTAAAACAGGTTATTTGAATTTGTTATTATTATTGTTGTTGGCTGCAATAATTTGTATCTTTATCTTATTTTCCTTGATTTTTTTTCTTCTTCTTCTTCGTTTTGTTGTTGTTTAACTTTTATTCCTTTTTTCAGCTTCTTTTTCTTCTTCTTATTTTTAAATGGTAAGTAACACTTTCAATTATCACTCTAGAAAATAACAATTAAAGCTTTCTTTATAATTATTATTATAATTTATTTTCACAAAATAATTAAACAAAAAAATTTAAATCACTTTCGTATGCAATTAAGTAAAAGCAAAAGAAAACAAAAACCAAAACTAAATTGTTTAAATTCGTTACAAAAAAACACACAAACACACACTCACGCCAAAAATAAACTCAAACGTAAGAAATAAAATTTAAATCCAAAAGAATCGCGCTTTTATGTTAGTAGTTGTTTTGTTGTTATTTTATGCGTATTTTTCAATTATTATTATTTTTCGTTTGGAAAAATTAAAGTCGTTTTAACTGAAAAACAAATAAGAAAATATACACAGAACACTAGTTAAGCGTTAGTTTGCCGGTCGGTCGTATTGCTTCCGTATGACTGAAGTCGACTTTGCAAAGAAAGAAACAAAATCGTAAAATCAAACACAAAAAACAAAACACATTTACACGAATAACAAAAAACACACATCGTAATCGTCATCATCATAGCTATAACCAACAACAACAAAAATTATACTCATGCAAACATACTCACCTAAACATCAAACTCTTCGTTGTTGTTTTGTTGTCGTCGTCGTCATCATCGTCATTGTCGGCAACAGCAACATTAACAGCAGTAGCAGTAGCAGCAGCAGCAGAACCACCATCAACAATAACAAACAAACAAACAAACATACTCCATAAGACCTTCATTTTGGCCACATTCAATAGCTATTCGTTCGGTTCTTGTTGTTGTTGTGTTTTTTATCGAATTTAACTTCGTCGTTTTTTACACTCCTCATATAGAAACCGGTGTTTTTTGTTTGTTTGTTTTTGTTGTTCTTTTCCAATTTCGTTTTGAAGTCATTTCAAACATAATAATGACCAATAAATGAGTAAAAACAATTTTGTTTAAGCCAAATAAGAGAGAGAGAGTTAAATTCACTTTAAGAGTTTTTAAGGTTTAATAGGGTTATGGTCGATTGTTAAATGAGCTACAAATTGTTGTAAATACATACATTATTGTGCAAAACTAAATTTAATAATTGATTTTTGTATTTTTTTCCGCTACATTGTTGTTCCATAACGCTTTTTTTTGGAAATAATTATATTACTATTGAACTATTTATATCTCAATAAAATTTCACATAGTGAAAGCTGAGGTGTCTTCGAGTTGATTTGGAGGAGTACAGATTTCTATAGAGTTCGGGGGCAAGTTTGTGGTCTTTTAAAGTTTGCCATCGCGGGTATGTTATTTTTTTTTTAATTTCCACAAAAAAAAAAAAAAATTATTTATAATATGACAGAAAATAAATTATATATAGGTAGACCTTGTAAATTTTTCCAAATATAAGTTAACAGGTTATCTCATTTAGTTTAAGAGATATTTGGGTCAAAATAAATGTTTACCTCATTTTTAGCACCGCAAAACGGAATTTTTTGAAAATAATTCTGTAACTTTAGAATTGCTGGATGTATTTGAATGAAATTTCATATGGGCAATCCTGAGGTGTATGGCAATTGATTTATAGGAAGACACGTTCGTAGTGGGTCTGGGGGGACGAGAAGGTGCACTCCAAAGTTGAGAATAAAATTTTTTTAAAAATTTACAAAATTTCATTTCATTTCAAAAGTCATGCCAAAAGTGGGTCAAAATTTTACCTTGACCCAAATATCTCTAAAAGTAAAAGAGATAACCCACGCATTTAAACCTTTTGTTTTTTTTTTTTTTTTTTTTTNNTTTTTTTTTTTTTTTTTTTTTTTTTTTGGTAGAGAATTATAAGGACTATCAATCAATTACCATACACCTCAAAATTGCACATGTGAAATTTCATTAAAATACATCCAGCCATTCTAAAATTACAGAATTATTTACACAAAATTCCGTTTTGGGACCACTGTGCCTCGTTTTTTTTAACTTGGGGGGCTTTATATTGCTCCTATTTTTTTTTAATATTCGCCAGATTCTTTA
Organism: Phormia regina; assembly: GCA_001735545.1. NCBI lineage: Eukaryota > Metazoa > Arthropoda > Insecta > Diptera > Calliphoridae > Phormia > Phormia regina. Next base: position 13,086 of record MINK01000539.1, read on the forward strand.
CGAAATTCTAAATAAAATTGCTACAAGAATCATATAATTTATATGATATAAATATAAAAATATATTTATCTT